>JARSSU010004483.1:0-13402 GCA_029619165.1 Eurosta solidaginis
TTAGGGAAAAGTTTCGTTAGGTACTGGAAGGATAGCGCGTCCTTATTTAAAGCCTTTACAAAATTTTTCATTAATCCTAATTTGATGTGAAGTGCTGGCAAAATAACTCGTTCGGTATTTACTAAAGGCCGGTTTGCGACATTAAAGGCACCTGGTTCGTACTCAGCTCTTGGTGGCCAGTTTTTCCTGAATATAATGGGTTTCTATAGCAATATTTAGTGAAACCTCCTTGAAGTCCGAGAATTATAGCTACAACCTGGGATGTATTTCATATACTATTTATTTTAAATTGTATCACCGAAACTGCTTACCTTTAAGTCCGTACAAATTTTCCAATTAAATTGTTTATATTGAATGAGCTCAAGTAAATTTGATATGCTTAAATAAGTTTATTTAGGAATCTCAAAATGTGCCATTGGGTTTGACGGTAACGAATTTCCTTTATGGAGTAATGCTGCTTTTAAACTATGCTTTGAACTGTCTATAAACAAGCGCCAATCATCCACTTTATTTTCTAATTTTAGGGCTTCAAATAAACCTTAACATCATTGCAGTAAAAAATATTTTCACTTTTAGTAAAAAAAGAAGAGAAAGTCTTGTGTCTATTTCGAAATTTAGAAGTACTTGTCGAAGGGCCCAGGCTGCCCCATTGCTGCAAACGACATCCTAAAACTTCGCTATAAAATTTCGATAATTTCAAATCTCTGGCCAAGTCATTAAGTTTCGGCTTGCGAGACTCGATGTGGGACCTCTCCTTCTTGTTCACTGTCTTAATTATCTGCTTCGGAGTCACTTTCGCTTGAGGCTTCAAAAATTATAGGCGGCCTAGGTATGGGTAAGGTATTGTCATGTAGTTTTGATTTTTTAGCTGATGCCACATTTGGAAAACTTATTAATTTCCTTTTTTTCTCGTTTTACCTTTAAGGTCTATCACGCAAAAATAGCACTGGTCGTGGTTAAAGGGATCAGTCCACATCATTGGAACACCAAACTTCATGTTATGACCTTTACCCGATACCCATCTCATTAAAGTTAATCTATAGGAGGCGCAAATAAAATAAGGTGTCCAAGATTTATCGAGATTTTTTACACGGAAACCGAAATAATGAATGTATGCATCTTTGACAGAATTAGTTACTTTCCGAGCTGAGTTTCCGAAAATATAATGTCCGCAAATAAAGCAAAAATCATCCGGATTATTTTTACATTTAAATCTCTTTTGCAACAAGCTATTTCGTTAACACATCTACCGATATAGTATGTATAAAATTTTCACTACAATTAGCAAAACAAAATTTACAACAAACCGTAGTGACAATTAAATACTTGATGTCTTTTTAAATTTATTAGACCCTAAGGTAGAGTGACCAAATGTAATGTCTCGCCAATTTTATCAAAGTAATACTAAAATTTTAGGATAGACGCTTGCAAGTTAACGGGGCTATACTCTCCTCGGCACGTCCGTATGTTGTACTGGTATGCTTAAAATTGTCGTAGTTAAATTACCTACAACATAGGAGGGCTAACTTTTTTTCCGTCCATAGAATCTTTCCTATTTTAAAGGGGTTAAATCTGAAATTTTGTAAAAAATTTCTTTTTTTTCTCAAAAATTTTTCAACGTTTTTTGCCAAACTACTGAAGTTACTGAAAGGAAGTGAAGGCAAGAAATGTTTCTGGGAATTAGTATAATGTATAATTCAACAGTTTAAAACGAAAAACTGAAAAATACAAATTTTTTCCGTACCTGTATGAAGTAGTGTTCTGCAAGAATGGAAATTTTCATATTCGGAATCAGGAGAAAATTTCACTGTAGGAAAGGCCTATTTTATTCATGGAGACTAAAGTTGATCAAAACTTGTTGAGTAGTGTAATTGAAGAAATTTAAAGTATTTGAAATTATTGGTTGGGAAATGCAAAAAAAAAGATGTATTCATTACCAAGTACCAGTAAAAAGAAATTGTAGGTGATAATTACATTCTTTAATTAAAAAATACTTGTAATTCACCAATTACCATTAACAAGTATATCATTACTTTACAGCTCTGCTATTTCTTAATACACACAAACATACTTTATGTAATAATTACATCTATGATCTACGAGTATACACTGCGGACCATAGCAAAAAGACAGTGAAGTTAAACCAGAGAAATTTGATATGCGAGTTTGACGTTGACTTTAATTTAATAAATAGTTTTATTTGGTATACGGTAGGTGGCCGCAGTGATGTGGTGGTAGCGTGCTCCGCCTACCACACCGATGATCGTGGGTTCAATCCCCGGACAAAACAACATCCAAAAATTGGAAACAAGTTTTTTCAATTAGAAAAAATTGTTATAAGCGGGATCGCTCTCGGCAGTGGTTTGGCAAGCACTGTGAGTGTATTTCTGCCATGAAAAGCTTCTCTTACTTACTTACTTAAATAGCGCTTAAAAGCCAAATTAAACTTCCTTAACCCTAACGCCATAGTCGTAACCATACCCATATCCATAACCATCTCAATGTGATCGATTAATGGTGCGTTAACCTAAAAACCGTGAAAATTTCATAAAAATGATGAAAACGCAAAAAATTACAAGCATGTTCCACAAAAAATAAGTATCTTAGTCATAACGTATCCAAAACAATAAAGAAAATCTAAAAAAAAGTTATTAAATTCACCAACTCAAATATTTTTAGGTTATGGATATGGCGAGAAAACAAAAACCAACTGATTGTCTATGGCGTTAGCGTTATGGTATGGCACCATTAATCGATTACATTCCTTTCCATAAGGTAGGTTCGATCAGCTGATTTATCTGGTTATGGTTTTATGGTTATAAGTCACCATTAATTCGCTCTTAACCGTTTAAAACGGTTATGGCCGTCCAACAAAGCGCGCCAGTCGCTTCTTCTCTAGGTTACCTGGTGCCAATCGGTCACACAAATGGGATTTAAATCTGTTTTCACCTCGCCGTTTAAGCGGAATAGGGCCGCCCTTCCTCTGCTTCTATAGGCGGGTTCCGATAAAAATACTTTCTTAGTCGGAGCATCATATTTCATTTGCATAACATGGCCTAGCCAGCGTAGCCCCTGCATTTTAATTCGCAGAACTATGTTAATGTGTGCGTAAAGCTCGCACAGATGATCATTAAATGTTCTTTAATTCTTTTTTGAAATCATTTTTACAGTAAAATTTTATTATAATGTTTAACTATAATATTTCTATGTATAACAAATTTTCAGAGAATAAAAGCAATAATATTTATTTTATACTGCTTACTTGCCTTGGAAAATTGATTTACTGCTTCTTGGTTGGGAAATCTAATATATATTCGAAATATAAAACAAATTTAAAATCTTGTTTTATCTTTAATATGAATTTTTAATAATTATTTTTAAGGTAATGAGTAAATTGGCATCAAAATTCCTAAAAGACAGGAAGTGTACTTTACTGCCTTTTTTCTATGCATGGCGTATACACCTTTATCTTTGGAAAATATTGTTTTCGGTAAATTGATGACAACACAGAGGACTGTAGACTCATGACGGGTATTCTGACTGGACACTGCCTTCTGGCGTCACATGCATTTAATTTAGGTTTGGTCAGTGATAGCAGATTTAGGAAGTGTGGGTTGGAGGAGGAAACTATTGAGTACTTTCTGTGCTCGTGCCCTGCGCTTGTCAGGCTAAGAATCCAGCAAGTGGTTTAAGTCCTGGGAAGCTTCTAGTATTTGCAAAGAGGACGGAGTTATTTCATAACATAGGTCCTGGTTTTTGATAGGGGTTTTCAGTTTGGTCGTTAAAACAAACTTCTGGTTAGACTACGAACTAATTCAGTCTATGTGAGGTCCTCTTGGACCGCCCAGTTCAACCTATCCTAACATGTGATAGTTATATTGCCGATGAAAAAATAATATTGTTACGGGACATCTTAATGTATACATGTACATGTGTTTGTATGGTTCGCTGCCTCATCGAAATGAATGTTAAAACAGCGACTGCAGTGCATTGACACATTGCGATATATGTAAACAAACCTGGCGTTTAACGCGCCCAAATGAGCGTCAATATGAAGGTCGTTTTCCATTTTATAAGATTGTATGGTTCGCTGCCTCATCGAAATGAATGTTAAAACAGCGACTGCAGTGCATTGACACATTGAGATATATGTAAACAAACCTGACGTTCAACGCGCTCAAATGAGCGTCAATATGAAGGTCGTTTTCCATTTTGTAAGTTCATGTTGTTATAACCGATCACATCAAATCAAACACAAGTCCATATAAAGCTACTTACGCATATATGTACCTACAACTATTTCTATAAAATTTACAAAAGTATGGTCGAATGTACTTATGAGAAAGCAATATTATTCAATTTAGAAATTAAGAGACAAGCTTTTCTATTTTTGTGAATGTGAAAATATTTACATATGTAAACAGCGACTTAGCGCTCACATATGTACATACAGGAGGTCCACATCAAAGAGCAACATTTACACATTTTAAAATGGGCAGATCCCTTCCACTTGTAGATTTCTATCTAATTTCGAATGGCGAATTTAAAAAAAGCAACCAATTCTTCATTACGTTGACTTGAAACCTTCATTAGGACAATTCTTACTAGTTTCCACTAAAAGTTCACATTTAAACTATTTTTTTTTACTAAGGTATGAATCACCTAACTACCAAAATCACTAATATACGTTTATATGTACATACATATATTAATTTGCAACAATTTAATTTTTTCCTATTTGTATGGAGATTCTTATCAAAACGACACTTTTCCATACTCGTTGCAACAAAACGTAACATTTAAACTTTTGAATAGCTTTCGTTCTATGCTTATTAAGGCAAACTTACTCCGTATAAAAATAACTTTGCCAATTCTCTCGAAACTACTTCTGAAATGTTTCATTTTGGTGTGGAGCTCCTCATATATACATATATACTCAAGGATGACCATATGTACCTGTGAGAATATTTACATACCCACCAACTTTTAGAAAAGTTTTTAATGCTCATGGTTAATATTTTTTTGTATTATTTGCTCTTTTCAATTCCATTGCCACTTGTTGACGCGCCATTACACCACTTTTAAGGGCAAAGAACACCCGCACAATTATCAACGAACATAGAATTGTTCTATTGAAAAAAACAAACAAACAAAAAATAACAATTTTGTGACCAAAGTCAAAGCGGTGAAGTTTTCGGTAAACGTTTCCGGTTGTTATTAACAATTGTGTGCAAATAAACATACATACATATTTACTATATACTGTATCTGTATTTGGGAACAGTGCTAGAGAAAATAAATGCAGTCTAAACCAAGTTAATGAGTAAGTAAGGAGAGAGTGGTGCATGCGATAATTTGCATTGGAGTTGACGTTTAACAGAATATCGTCTTATCTTTTTGTACTATAATTTTTGTGGTTCAACTATATGTCCAACCTTTCTCTTCTTATTGTAGCGATAAGGAGACTCCCCAAATTTTTTGGGGAATTTTATCACTGTTGATCCGGTACCTTTCGGAAAATAGCGCCATTAAGATAGTAGCTTCAAATTTTGCAAATGGATTAGAAAAGCTAATGGTAATAAATAAAAGATATTATAACTCGGAAGCCATCAAAATACGATCCCACGCCAATCAGTGGTCGGCGCGCCATAGCTCAATTGAGCCACACTATCTTCACATTTTTTTACTCTCCATCGGTCAGTCGTTAGCGAGACAGCCATTGTAAAGGTTTAGGTACATTGTGGATAAAACAAGTGTGATGCGGCAGTTACCCACCGACGTGTGCCGTACGTAAGGACGTTTGTCGTACGAAGCACGTTTGACCGAACTCTCAAGCCCGTAAGAATCCATGTGTGCGTCTGTGTACATGTACATAACATATTTGTGTGTGTATTGTTTACAGATAAGCACTGTTGCCATTGACCATTTTGCGTGTATGCTTATGGAAACATCAACTTTTTCCAATTTAATTTTTGATATTGTAAAAGGCCGGAATACATATTAAATGAGTATAAATAGATAAAATATTTATAATCAGCACTTTTACATAATTATTTCGAATTATTTTCACAATTTTTCAAACTTTAATTAGGCGTTTTTGCATAAAACTGCAAACGGTCAAAAATTAGCGTACAAAAGTTTACTAGGCAACTCTGTCTAGTGAGAGAGCGATCAGCTGACACGTTCTTACGGAAAAAATCAAAATTGTTTTGATTTCTACGTTCCGGGCTACGTACGTACGGGCGTTGCACGTCGGTGAGTTTTCGTTTACATTGCACACTCATAAGATAGGTCGTGTCAGCTGACACGTTTTTGGTACGTACGTTCGTGAGTAACTGCCGCATGATAACTTCTGCATAGACGTCAAAATGACAAATAGAACCGATCACCTGGTTTTTAATTGACTATCGTGATCTCATTCTGTATCTCATTCTTTCACCCGTTCAAGATAGCCGGCCCTATGCGTCGCCATATTGAACACCCTTTCAAAGCGCTAAAAATTAGTCATCTTGAACATCCTGTCAGGCAGTTGACGGATAAGATATCATGTTTTATCCACAATGGTAGGATACGTATCAGCACACACACACACAGTTGCGCTCACCTAATCAAAATGCTTGTTCTTGTTAATTTTTTTGTGGAAAGTGTAGTATCCGCTAACGAAAACTGCGTAAAAATTTAATTGCAAAATTACAAAGAAATACCCTTATTTATTTTCAAACGAACACTTAGTTACATCTCCCTTTAAAATCCACATGTTTTGGACAATTTTAGTTAGCAAATTGTGATTCTTTATTGCAGAGGACGATTGCTAAAACACGACCAAACCCGTCGGGAGATGATTTAATCGACACGTTTTGGCCACGGTTTCAATAATCCGAACACGTTTTCGCCTTTGGGTTATTGATACCAGGACAATACGCGTCTTTTCATACCGCTTTCCGCAGTTTTGGAAATTTTTTGGCGGCCGATCACGGTTTTAAACTGTTTTTCGCGGAGAGCTGTTGACCGGATAGAAAAATTTAGCACCCGTGTTTTTATTCTTAATGTTGGCATAAGTACGCGTCTTCAGACACCCAATTCGATGACTTTTGTATAATTTTTTGTAGGTCCCATATAGATGCACTTTACATTTTCATCCTAAAGAGAGGTACGCAGATCACAATTCCCCAACAAAAATTTTGCCATTTTTCTTGCGTGAAAAATAGTAGTATGGAAGTAATTTTGACGTTTAAAAATCCACGGTGAATAGTGAAACAAGCAAGAAGAAGAGCACAAAAACAAAAGAAATGTAAAGAATGTCACTTCCCTTATAAGTGCCCGTTCTCCTCCGCCGTGAAATTCACTAGGCGCTTTTTGCGTTTTGGTGCTGCAACTATTGTTATTTCCATTTCTGAAATAAAATAATAATTATTTATTGCAGAAAAATTAAAAAAACCATGTGCTCACCTAATTTTTCCAGTTTATTTACCTTTTTTCTTCAAGAAATATATGGCACTTGACATATTTTTTGCGGAAACTGGTGTTGCCGTATGCAAATTTGATGGAAAAATAATAGTAAAGTAGCGTACTAAATTTCTTGTAAACTGCGTACTACCCCAAGAAAATTTACCACAAGGAATTTTCTTGAGCGTTTTTTATATGGAATTCTTACTTTCTTGTAATCTGCGTACCGCTCTTAAATTTGTTCAAAATTAGTTACTATCACAGCAACCCATATCTGATATTCCGCTCCTTTTTTGTGTCCCTGCATCGATGTCGATGACAGCAACCATAGTACAGGTTTACAAGTATGATATGTATGAGAAGGAAACAATTCCTTTCTCTTTCTAACACACTGCAGTTTGACACTTCGGTCAGTGTCAAACTATTGTGGAACTCAGTGGAACCTGCGTGGAACATGCGTTTTGACACTGAACGAAGTGTCAAAATTACCGGGGTTGCTGTCGTCGCAAGCGACGCAGGGCAACAAAAAAAGGAGCGGAATATCAGATATGGGTTGCAGTGACGGTAAATTTTTTTGAACGAATTTAGTATGAAAATGTACTGCACCTATGTATATGGGGTCCTACATAAAATTATACAAAAGTCTTGAATTGGGGTATCTGAAAACGCATAGTTATTCCAGTATTAAGAATAAAAAAGTCTACCCGTTCAAAAGTTCTCCGCGAAAAACGGTTTGAAGCCGATGTCGACTGCAATAACCCGTCCAAAAATGTGGAAAGAGAAATGAAAAGACGCGTTTTGTCCTGCTATCAATAGTCCAAAGGCGAAAAAAGTGTTCGAATTATTGGAAGCGAGGGAAAAGCGGGTCTATTAATACCTCCCCCGACGGTTTTGGTCGTGTTTTAGCAATCGTCCCCGATAATAAAGTATCACAATTTGTTAATTAAAATTGTCCAAAATATATGGATTTTAAAAGAGATATAATTAAGTGCTCATTTGAAAGTAAATAAGGATATTTCTTTGTAATTTTACAATAAAATTTTACGCAGTTTTTGTTAGCAGCTACTACACTTTTCTTGGACCTAAGAAATACAACAGTGCCAAATAGCATACACAAAAAAAAACCAACAAGAACAAGCATTTTATCAGGTGAGCGTGGCTGTGTATGTGCGTGCTGCTACATATCCCACTTCTAGACCTTCACAATGACAGCAACGCCGGTAATTTTGACACTTCGTTCAGTGTCAAACTCATGTTCCACTCAGGTTCCAATCGATTCCATGCTAGTTTGACACTTCGGTCAGTGTCAAACGGCAGTATGTTAGAAAGAGAATGAAACAAACATATCCTACTTTTGTAAACCTGTACTATGGAGACATCAACGAATAAACACTGCGCACAGCTGTCGCACAAATGTTAAGATCCCCGTGAGAACTATTGTGATGGGAAAACGCAACTGTTAATACTGCCAAGTTTCAAGTGTATTTAGATGTAAAAAATATAGGTTACCCTTCGGGGCGTCTACAGTTTATTAAATTAATGGACTTGGGAATATTTCAAACTGTTTCTGGGTCAAAAATTTAATTTGATTACTCTGTTTTCAATAACTGAACGTTGCCATTTTAACTTCCTGCTGGGATGCTCATGCTATCGATCTCACTAATGCACTTATATTTAATTTTTTACCTACCACTGATTTACATATACATGTTTACATATGTATATAATGTACTTGTTCACTTAAGTACTTTCCATCGACACTTTTATGGTATCGAGCCTTTTCTTCTAAAAATTTAAATTAGTACAGGGATCGAATACAAGTCGTTTATGAATGGTACTGCTCCTTATCTGATTCCTCATTTATTTAAGCCTTTATCCGAAGGATTTCCCAGCTTCTCCTTATCTATTCTCACGGGAAGGCGTTGGGTTATTAACAGACTTCAGAACCAAAGTCTCTGCTATTTTTGTACATGTGAGTTGCCATTGATGTTCACAGATAAAGGTAAAAATAAGCATTTAAAGAAAACGCTCAAGAAAATATTAATTGTTCTTTCGGAGGTAACGACCTGCTTATCGAATATATGTGACCCAGCCTATGAAAGATGGCTTTTGTACACAAAATTTCGTTCACATCTTTATTTTATTCTTAATTGTACATTTTTATTTTTTAACAGTTTAGCCGTGGGATAATTGTAGATGGACCGTACAGCTCAATTTCAAAACTCATCAAAATTTATCATCAGCAGGGCAACCCAAAGTCCCCAACAGTATATTTTTTATATGACTTGTAATCATGAAATATATGCATATTTTGCAGTAAATACTTATTTATTAGTATTCCTGCTTATTTCTTGCCGTGAGAGGTAAAATATGAGTTTTAATAATGCGCAGTATGGCCTTTGTGCATTAAGGTATATATGGGTAAAGAGCAAGGGGGTGTATATGTATATAGAAAAAGTTTGAAATCGTATGAAGAAACTTTTATTAAATTTTTATACGCTCAAGCCAACGTAAGTTTTTAGCTCCTTTGCCAAACTGGTACACTTGGACTTAGCATATAATTTTTGCTGTTATACTTTTAATGAAAAACGTTGCTTTGGCTTGTATAATGGGTTCATTAAATCCGAAGGAATTTATTCCGTAAATCCAGGGAAACTACGGCGACAGATCCTTTTATCCCTGTCGATAAATATCTTGAGAGTATTAAGAGTCTGAGGCTTGTATTCACATGAGCCCTGACATAAACAAAAAGAAAACACCCATAACGAAAAGTCTGGGTCGGTTGAAATGGGGTGATCTGGCCGGTCACTGCAAACCATCCAGACAAGAGACTGAGCGACGTGGGGAATGGTTTGCATCAGAATATTTCATTTTCTTGACACCAGTATATCCAGATTTTTACTTCAGATTTTTTTACTCCAAAAATATTACACCCGACTTGACATTTGGCGCCATTTGCAAATAGTGATTTCCATTTCCATTTGCAAATTGGACTTCCGGTCCACACGGTACTTTCGGAATATAAAAACATATTGTAACGAATTTACTGCAATTCCTCTTATATGCAACCTTCTACTAACGTTCGTATCGCTAAACAGCTGAATATATACCTCCACTCTTCAATAATGCAAAATGGCCTTTATTAAAGTACTTCACAATAAACACTTATACTTCGCTTACTGATAGCTTGCTTAACTCAAACTGATTGTCGCGCCTCCACTGTTGCTGCCTTTTTATACTCTGTGATTTCTCGTTCGCATCTTCTAGGCGCTTCCATTTCCAGAATCTACTAGTTGGCCATCAGCTATAAAATTACTACGGTTTTAGCTTCTCATTTGCGCGTGTATGTGTGAAAACAATTATAATTGCATACTTTTGGAAACATCTCAGATAAGATATCTGCATGTGTTTGTATGTGTGAGCGACACTTGCACAACCATTGCATACTTTCGGGAGTATCTCAGATTTATGATGCATGTGGTTGTGCGTTGCTTCTCCGCTGCTTGTACGTACTAGAGATATACGCCGCCGATAAACGCCGCCGCCGATTTTTGTCGTTTTTGGCACGCCGCCGCCGAATGTCAAAAATATCGTCGCGGTGGCGGCGGCGGGGGCGTCCGGCGCGTTACTATATTTTCTACTCGTTTAAGACTGTTTAGGCCATTTATTGTTCATGTCGAAAATCGGTCGGATATGAATAATTCTGATTCTTACCTCATACTTAAGTTGGGGATATATTTACGTATGAGAAGGGTTTGAAAAATCACTTAGGCTTACATTCAAACATCTGTTGTTTATTTGTGAAACTATACAATAGCGTCTGAAATGTTAATTTTGATTTTCACACTTCGTCCTTCAACACCAAAGTCTCCCGGTTTAACATTTCATAAAGTTGGCGGCCCTATCCAAAACTAGTTCCTTGAGGTGAATCACAAGTTTAAATATCACCTACACGTTACGGCTCCTTTTACAAATGTGAATACGTAGGCACATATATTTACCAGGCGAGTCTTTGTCCTTCGCAAGAAGAACACTCAAAGTGGCGAAGCAAAAGCTTTCCCAATACAGTCGAACTAATGACCGTGTTTGCTACTACCCTAACGTAGTGAACAGTCGAACTAGTCTGAAAACTGAAGCTATGCGGTCATCCATAATGAACTCTTATATTAAGAGGCCGGAAAACAGCAGTTAACACCTTTCAACTTAAAATCGGTCTACTTTCATTCTTAAATGTCGTTTTGATTTAACGAAGACAATTGAAATCAATGTTGTGAACACAAACGTCTGCAAACTTTGGTCTCTATTTTAAAAATTTTATCAAGAGTCCTTGTAAAATTTTAACTATGTAGATGCGCCGACGATTATACGATTCTCACCCATGAGTTACGTAATGAATCCACTTAGACTGCTTATGATTTCGAGGGCGACTTCCTTGGCCGAATAGTCACTCCCTAACGTTTCAAGGTGTTTCTTTGGTATAGCTCGGCAGCATTGCGCGACAAAAACATCCGTTAGAAAGTCTTCGGAGCTATACCTATAGCGTCTAGGAAAGTGACATCAATGAAGGTAAGAGTGCGAAGTCGCAGTCCTATAGCTTCTGAGCTGACATATGGTGTGAGGGCAGGAGGCGTGGTAGCGCCTGGTGGTCGGTATTGCTACTGTTCGCACATCGCGAATTGTAGCTCTTAAAAACAGCCGAAAAAACTGGAAGCGCCCTGTGCCACGAGAGTCATGAGTATTAATATACCATTAATAGCAACCGTAAGTTGCCTTTGTGCGTGACCTCTAAGGAGCCACAAATGATTTAAAGAAATTGTGTGCGCGACGATTATTAGGAGTTAACCCCAGGTGAATCTACGCTTTGCGCGAGATATACAGGCAAAAGTGTGACCATTTTATGTATCTCTATTTCTTTTCAGCAGACGCAGCAGTACCAATTCCAAAGACCGGGGTTAATTTCGAAGCCTCTCTGGAGTAAGTGAACGACGGACAATCCCTCCGCAAGGAGCCACTCCCGAAAATTGTTGAACGATCTGCGAGATTTTGAGGCAAAAAGTCAGGATCTTTCCGAAATGGCCAAAACGTTGATTTTCTTAAATACATACAAACAAAACCTTTCCTAATTATTTTTTTTTAAATAGAAAAATCAAGAAAAGTAAGAACGCCGGCGTACGACGCCCCCGCCGCCCACGCCGCCGCCGCCGATAAAGTAATCGGCGTAATCCTCTAGTATGTACATATGTGTAGACATAATGATTGAATTATTGATGTGCTTGCAAGTCACTGCTTATCATCGGCTTAGAGATGATAGTATCCCTTAGTGCTGCTAATATGCGTTACAATATTTTACGGCTAAATAAGGACCTTACATTACTTAAACGCCTAAAATTGGTATTTTTTTTGGAAATATTTTGGGTTGCCCTAATCATCAGCAATACACGCATTAAAGGTTTGACGTTTTATGGCATAAAGCCTGATGGCTTTTTATAGCTCATTTTATACAGATTTTTATTCTTATTAAGAGATATTATCCTACTATATGAGATTTTTTTTTGCATCCTATATAATTTTTCGTTTAAATTTTTGGATTAAATGACCAAACTTCAATGCGTTGATCGCTGATGATAGACTGTGGAAAAGCCATGAAATTTCCGGCTTTATTATCTACGAGCTACTTACATATAATAATATATTTAATATCAAATAACTTGTAAAACATACATTTTATAAAAATAAAAAGCCCGGCTTCCAAATAGAAAAATTAATAAATATTTATTCTTAATTTTTTACAGACCTTAAATCATAATGTACAAAATATGAAAAATTTTCCTACTGGGTTTAATTAGCAAAATGGTTATAACATTTTTTTGAAATAAAGTTTTACCAAAGCATACTCAGCATTAAGCTGGAGACATTGGTGCTTTATCGGTAACCGTATCGGTAACCTTTTAACAGC
>JARSSU010004484.1:0-17500 GCA_029619165.1 Eurosta solidaginis
AGCACGTGAACTAAGTCATTAAAGATATGTCGATTTTTGCTCAAGTTATCGTGTTAACGGCCATGCGGAAGGACAGACGGACGACTGTGTATAAAAACTGGGCGTGGCATCAACCGATTTGGCCCATTTCACAGAAAAGAGTTATCGTCATAAAATCTATGCCCCTACCAAATTTCAAAAGGATTGGTTAATTTTTGTTCGACTTATGGCGTTAAAAGTATCCTAGACAAATTAAATGAAAAAGGGCGGAGCCACGCCCATTCGAAATTTTCTTTTATTTTTGTATTTTGTTGCACTATATCATTACTAGAGTTGAATGTTGACATAATTTACTTATATACTGTAAAGATATTAATTTTTTGTTAAAATTTTACTTTATAAAGTGGGCGTGGTCCTTCTCCGATTTTGCTAATTTTTATTAAGCGTACATATAGTAATAGGAGTAATGTTCCTGCAAAATTTCATCATGATATCTTCAACGACTGCCAATTGAACTTGCAAAACTTCTAATTACCCTTCTTTCAAAAGTGGGCGGTGCCACGCCATTGTCCAAAATTTTACTAATCTTCTCTTCTGCGTCATAAGTTCAACTCCATCTACCAAGTTTCGTTGCTTTTATCTCTCTTTTGTAATGAATTATCGCAATTTTTCGGTTTTTCGAAATTTCGATATCGAAAAGTGGGCGTGGTTATAGTCCGATATCGTATCAGCAACTACAGCACAATGCATATCCTAGTTGACAATACCAATGAAGCTCTGCCACACATCTCGGACGACGCTTGTAAATTGAACCAATTTATGGTTATTCGCTGGCAAATTGCGAGTGAAATGCGAATATTTAAGATGTTGCCACGTCAGAGGATGTGCCAGGATGCGTGCATCATTGATTCACTGATATAATTTTATTCACTTTTTCTTGGCTTGGTTTTTGTTTTCTTTGCAACATTTAAGAAAATTGTAAAAATAAAATACTAAATGGAATTGAGCATGAAGAAACATTTATGTTCAAAGAAAAATCAGTAAGTAAATAATTCTCGATTCTTGATTTTTTCCCTTGAATTATTTGCGGTTATCTTGCATTTTACTTCTTCTGAAAAACACTTTTCGTTAGCATTTCAACAATCAATGCACTTTATTGACCACCTGAGCTTACATGCATACTGGATAGGATTTCCTTCTTTAATGGATGAGTGCCAATTCAATTGCTCTTGCTGCAAACACACACACTTACATACATGATTTACCTTTTAGTATAACATTTATTTTATTTTAGCTAAGACTTTGTTAAGCAACAATTGATATATCACATAATCGAAGAAAGAAAAAACAAGTAAGGAAGGCTAGTTCGGGTGTAACCGAACATTACATACTCAGTTGAGAGCTTTGGAGACAGAATAAGGGAAATCACCATGTAGGAAAATGAACCTAGGGAACCCTGGAATGTGTTTGTATGACATGTGTATCAAATGAAGGTATTAAAGAGTATTTTAAGAGGGAGTGGGCCATAGTTCTATAGGTGGACGCCATTTAGGGATATCGCCATAAGGTGGATCAGGGTGACTCTAGAATTTGTTTGTACGATATGGGTATCAAATGAAAGGTGTTAATGAGTGTTTAAAAGGGAGTGAGCCTTAGTTCTATAGGTGGACGCCTTTTCGAGATATCGCCATAAAGGTGGACCAGGGGGTGACTCTAGAATATGTTTGTACGATATGGGTATCAAAATTAAAAGGTATTAATGAGGGTTTTAAAAGGGAGTGGGGGTAGTTGTATTGTGAAAGCGTTTCGGATATCGACCAAAATGTGGACCAGGGTGACCCAGACCATCATCTGTCGGGTACCATTAATTTATTTATATATGTCATACCACGAACAGTATTCCTGCCAAGATTCCAGCTTTTGATTTCGCCCTGCAGAACTTTTTCATTTCTTCTACTTCATATGGTAAGTGTTACACCCATTTTACAAATTTTTTTCTAAAGTTATATTTTGCGTCAATAAACCAATCCAATTACAATGTTCATCCCTTTTTTCGTATTTGATATAAATTATGGCATTTTTTTTATTTTTCGAAATTTTCGATATCGAAAAAGTGGGCGTGCTCATAGTCAGATTTCGGCCATTTTTTATACCAATATAAATGAGTTCAGATAATTACGTGAACTGATTTTAGTAAAAATATATCGCTTTTGCTCAAGTTATCGTTTAACGTCTGAGCGGAAGGACAGACGGTTGACTGTGTATAAAAACTGGGCGTGGCTTCAAACCGATTTCGCCCTTTTTCACAGTTATCGTCCTAGAATCTAAGCCCCTACCAAATTTCACAAGGATTGGTAAATTTTTGTTCGAATTATCGCATTAAAATTATCCTAGACAAATTAAATGAAACGGGCTTAGCAACGCCCATTTTGAAATTTTCTTTTATTTTTGTATTTTGTTGCACCATATTATTTTACTGGAGTTGAATGTTGACATAATTTACTTATATACTGTAAAGATATTAAACTTTTTTTTTATATTTGTCTTATAAAAAATTTTTTTTAAAAGTGGGCGTGATCGTCCTCTGATTTTACTAATTTTTATTAAGCATACATATAGTAATAGGAGTAACGTTCCTGCCAAATTTCATCATGATATCTTCAACGACTGCCAAATTACAGCTTGCAAAACTTCTAAATTACCTTCTTTTAAAAGTGGGCGGTGCCACGCCCATTGTCCAAATTTTACTAATTTTCTATTCTGCGTCATAAGTTTAACTCACATACCAAGTTTCATCGCTTTATCCGTCTTTGATAATAAATTATCGCACTTTTTCGATTTTTCGAAATTTTCGATATCGAAAAAAGTGGGAGTGGTTAGAGTCCGATATCGTTCATTTTAAATCTCTGATCTGAGATGAGTTCCCAGGAACCTACGTACCAAATTTCACCAAGATACCTCAAAATTTACTCAAGTTATCGTGTTAATGGACGGACGGACGGACGGACATGGCTCAATCCAATTTTTTTTCGATCCTGATGATTTTGATATATGGAAGTCTATATCTATCTCGATTCCTTTATACCTGTACAACCAACCGTTATCCAATCAAAGTTAATATACTCTGTGAGCTCTGCTCAACTGAGTATAAAAATTATCAAAGATTGGGGAAATGTTAGTTCTCAATTTGATTTGCAACTCTTTTCATCATTTGATGCTTTGATACCATTGTGGATAAGAAAGGTGTGACAACTTCTGCAGAGCATCAAAATTACAAATAGAACCGATCACCTGATTTTTGTTGACTATCGTGGTCTCATTCTGTATCTCTTTCTATCACCCGCTGAAGATAGCCGGCCCTATGCGAAACCAACCAGGCAGTTGGCGGATCAGATATCACACTTGTTTAATCCACAATGTTTTAAGGGTTCAGTTGAGGAACATTTACATAACGTGTTTCGCCTCTACTCTGCTCCGGTAATGATTGGAATATGTTTGAGAATATGAAACTTCTCAGTTTAAGATGATGATGCTATCAACGACTGTTTGATATGCATTTTAGAATCTAACTAGCTAACAAGAGCTGTTAGAGGAGCATTATGGGTAAAGTAACTATTGACGTTAGACATCCTGTCGGGTCAAAATGTTACCATAGTGAATCAGTTGTAAAGAGTATGTAAACGAATTCTGTCGTATTTTGAAAGTGGTGAGTGCGTACTTTTTTGGCAATCCTGATCGAGTTGGTAGAGTCTTTGGATTACAAGATATGAACTCATTAACTCCGAAAGTAAGTGCTCTTTATTTAAAATCTTCTATCGGCTGGTGAGGGGACTTCTAAAAAAAATTCTTTGGAAGTCTTGCTTTTCTTCGTTGATTAAAATTTGTGGTAAATTTTCCGGATTTTGCCAACAAAACGAACTTGTAGAGGCGTCAGTTAAGAGTTGTTGTCGCCAGGTAGTTAGGGAGAATAGGGCCTGTATTTACCATTTTTGATTACCATGGAGGGCGCGATACCAGTTCCACGCTGATGTACTGCTGAACGAAAGTGCCCTGGCGCCAGTTGTTTGAAGAAATCAGGCTTTAACGGGAGTTTTTACATCCCTTCTTGTAGTTGTACTGCTATAGAGGGAGTCGCATACTAATTGGTCTCCCTCTGATCTAAGTAGGATTTTTAGGATTTCTCTCTATTTTAATAACGCTTCAGTAATCTGCTGAGAGCGGGTCTGCTGCCTTACTTAAATAAGTTTAAGTTTAGTTCCCGGACTGATCCGCTGAGTAGTCATCAGAATATTGTACTTTGGGCTTTAAAGGTATCTTTGGGCTATCATTGCATTCCTTCGAGTAGTATTTTGAGGGCACGAATCAGTTAGGATCGCCGAGTTGGAGGGAGCGAAATTCATCTAAACTGTCTTTGGGAGCTTACTTACTTCGAAGAGAATTAGTGATTTGTGGGTTCTTCACACTTCTGCTCTGCGAGGACACCAAACTCAGACATAGCACCTTTTGTATGTCAAAGGATTCTTTAAAAGAGGTTTCGTATGGCAATGATTTTTTCCAAGACTACAATTAGATCGGCGACAAATTTATCACGGTGGAGTTTAACTTTTCGCACAATAATCTGGCAGGACATTATAGGCGACGCTCACAAAACTGATTTTGCGATAGTTGGCGCATTTTGGGGGTTCTTCTTTTTCTGGAATGGGAAAAGAGCACTGAAATTTCAATCATCGGGCGTGCACTGCGACGATCTGAATAGCTCAGCAGGCAGCCCATCAGCGCCCTCGGCTCTGCTGATTTATCTGATTTTCGTCATATTCCTCTACTTAATTCCCTCATCCCCGACTGCTAGCTCGGGTTCATCATCTTTCCCGGGCGGTACATCCCTGTCTCCATAGCAGGGCAGATTACTATTATCTTCATAATCTTAGTTCACAATTGACATCGTTTACTAGCACGCCGTTTTCATTCCTAAAATAGCTTGCACCAGTCTTAAACCTGACACCTGATCCTCGCATTGAGGCTTTTTCTGCCTATTCTTTTTCGTCCATTATAGGCATCTCACTTCCCTTTTTCCGACTCGCGGAAGCATATATATACTCTTCTTGTTGGGCTCTATTGCAATGTTGTTCTATATGCAACGTCTTTGTGTTAAAACGCGGAATCCTTCACCGAACCAGGGTGTTTTTTCTAGTGGTCGGTTACCAATTCTTTCCTCGGCGACGACACGTAATCCAATTCCATCCTCAAACTAACTATGTTGTACACTTTCAGTCAACATTGATATTCGGAATATGTGCTGTTGGAAAATTCTCCATTTTCATATAAAATTCAAATTTGATTTCATTCCCATATTTAAAAATTTGAAAATTTCATCCTTAGCTTTTAAGTAGGAATAATGAGCTGTCAGATTTTTTCGTTGTTCATTTAAACAATCAGATGTCGGAACGAATGCTTATGGAATATTCGTAATTTTATTATTTTTTTCATATTTTTGTACTGTTTCAATAAAAAATAAATGCAAATATGTGACCCGGTCTATGAAAAGGTGGCTTTATGACTCAAAAAAGAAATTGCTGTTAAAGATAAACAATGCATTTCTTCAGTTTCTTAGTAGTACACTCAGAGAAAAAACGCCGTTCTAAAATCCAGCACCACCGGACTCAATTCAAGCCTTTCATGTTTACTTTTTGTTCTTGAAAATCGAACGAACTTTTCTCAAAACAACAACCTCGTTCTTGAAAAGAGATCGGTTGGTCTTAAAATATGAACAAATGTTCTATTAATGAGCACATTGTTCTTAAATTAAGACATTGTCTAATTAAGTTCAAGAAAAAAGAAACGGTATAATTCGTGTGCACTGCAATGTTAAATACAACATTTGGCACAAGCCATCAAACAATTGTAGTGGCCCAGCGGCTATAATGGTGCGGTTGCGATCGTGTGGCGCGAGTTCGATCACCGCCAAACTCTGAAGTTTTTTGAAAAATTTTTTTATATTCTATTTTTTAACTCTTATTTTTTGTTCAGCTCCATTCACATATACACAGATAATTCTCAAACATGTTATGAAATGTTTTAAATATATATTCAGATTGCATCATCTAATAAGAAAATTTCTCGATAGGAGAAATATAGAAAAATGCATACTATGCCTTTTTTCAAACCTTTTTGGAATGTTAATAATAATTTGTTTTGTTATTAATATTTTGTATTAATAACAAAAACAAATTATTTATTAATAAAAAAAATAAATGAATGAGTACTACTTGAAAAAATACCTTCCCTACTCCCCCCAAAGATCAAGCACAAACCGTTCTGAACTGAGGCCGAAAAATGCGTAAATCTGACCACAAATCGTTCTCGAAGCGTGAGAACGAAAAATCTAAATCAAGCCCAAGTAGTGCTTGAAATGAGCACAGAAGGTTCTGTACCAAACTGGTCATAAATACGAACGGTGTGCTTGGAAAAACTGTTCTAAAACAAGCCCATCGGTTCACGAGTTAAGAAAAAACGTACTTAACTGACTTTTCGTCAACGAATGTTCTTAATTTTGAACGTGTTTCTTCATTTAGAACGATTTTTTTCCTGAGTTGAGTAATTTTGTTTGAGTCATAAGCCGCCTTTTCATAGACCGGGTCACATATAATTGTTCACGTATTATCTCAACAGCAGCATTAATGTAAGAAATGAATTTCTACTATTTTCACTCAGATGTGTATGAAGCCGTGACACTTAGTCCAGTCACTGACATGCACATTCAGCCTATATAATACTGAAAAATGCACAAACGAAATCAGTTGCGATTCACTCACGAGGTGAAACTAAGTGTCCTATATCATAAAATTCTGGGTCCACACTTTCTAAATGCGACTCGTATAATGTCATCAGTCCTACTTTTACAAATTGATTTGATTATAAGATTATATGTATGTATGTGTGTATATGTTCTACAAAGATACTTTGTGATTTTCCCATACCGATTGAGCAATCTACTCTTTGGTTTATTTATTGTATTTATTGTACTTCTTGTTGCATTATGTTGATCACATTTGCGTGTTGACTTACTATAATTTATGAGATTGCTAACGATAAATCTTCGATAAGAAATCTGTTTATAAATTTTCAGGACGTTTGCACATGATCTCTATTGTACTCATTCAATAAAACAGCAATGAACAGCATACTTACAAACACATACATAAATATATAAATGTACATTAATGTATGTATACCGTGCAGTGGAAAATACCAGTAACGAAATTCCTTGAATTGGCACAGGCATATCAGTTGCAAATCATATTTAACCTAGGAGGTGTGTTGCGGGGTCACAGTAATTGCCACTCTTTGCTTAACTTTTCACTTGCGTTTAGTTATGGTAGATGTACATAAATATCAGAGTAATAAAAGATGCTCTAGCCTTTAACTTAGACCCTTTTATGCATAATACAATAAAAAAAAACGTTTGTTTGGCGAGCAATCGATAACAAAAGCGACAATTTAGGCAAGCCTGCTGGCTGGCTATATTTGAATGTACTTGGAGCAATACATGCAGTCTAAAGAGTTGAGCTTGATACTGTAGCTTAAATGTGGCTTGTGTGCAGTATATAGCAAGTGGTTAGAAGGGTTTTACGTGAGCATTAGTCCCACGGCGTATTCGTAACATAAGTCCGTGATATAAAACAATTTTATATAACAAAAATGTGGCACAGTAGACCCATTTAACGACTTTAACTATTATTTATAATTATTTTTCTAGCGTGCGTAGGTATGTGAAAATTCGACCGTCAGCTTATGACATAGATCTTACAGTTTGCAATTGACTAGATTCATATTCACACTTGTGCACCATTAAACCCACTGTAAAGAGTTTAAAACTATCGTATTCGCGATAGTTACCTCTGCAACATCTTCACAGACTGAGGGATCTTAAAACTATTCGAAAATTTCGATTAGTCGAGTATTGTATTATTCGATTTTAGACTTTTGTACGTTCTTTATTCGAACTTCACTATTCGAATTGTTGATATTATCGAAACCAGAGCTGGCGATAAGGATTACATGCGTAATTGATTACGCCACGATTAAGATTACATTAATCGTAATTTAAGCTTTTTGAAAATTACGATTACTGTAATCTTAATGGTGGTTAGAATGATTAAGATTATGTTACGTAACTGCTTGTTGTGGGAGAGGAGAAGTGGGGCTTTGCATGGTTTTAGCCTGGCTGAGCTCATCGGCTTTGGGAGCGTGGTTCTTGCCACGTCTGCTTGCCGCAGTTAGATTGCGAAAAACTCAAGCCTAGATTGGTAAACAACGAGAAAGGTGATAGGCTAAAGCGAAGAAATAAATGTCCGTGTCGGGTGGACCATTCCCACCCCTTCTGTCAGAAGAAGTGAACAGCCTTGACCTCAACTAGGCTCATCATCCGCGAGGAGTACCTATTTCCTGCCAAACATTCTTCTTAAGTCTTAAGCCATGTCTCTCGCTCCCTACACTGTCTCAACACCCTATGCAACTTGCCTCCAGGGGCACCACTGTCCAAAAAAGAATAAGTTTAGCCTGACATATCTAATATGTTTCGACTAAAAGAATGTTCAACCCATGAACAATTAATCATTCGGATTATTTGTAAAATAAACAAATTCTTTATTTATATAAATTCATATAAATTTTAAACATCTAAAACAAATCTTGATCGCTTCCTTTAATCATCAAAAAGCAAAATTCAATTAATCCTCAGATTGTCATTTGATAATTTACTCCTACAAAAGGTTATTTCCAATTACTTTATTTCAAAGTAAACAAAATAATTTGATTCTATAAGTTAACTTTCAAAAATCTGATCTTGTCTAATGTTCTTTTAATCAAACATATCGTCGCTGCGCTAACGAAAACAGTTATGTGTTTTCTTCAAAATTTTTTATTGCATATTTTATTATCACTATATAGAGCCCACATATCTGCATATGCAGTTTTTTATATCTCAGTTGAGCAGAGCTCACAGAGTATATAAGTTTGATTGGATAACGGTTGGTTGTACATATATAAAGAATCGAGATAGATATAGACTTCCATATATCAAAATAATCAGATCGAACAAAAAATTGATTGAGCCATGGTCCGTGTCGTCCGTCCGTCCGTTAACACGATAACTTGAGTAAATTTTGAGGTATCTTGATGAAATTTGGTATGTTGTTCTAGAGTCACTCATCTCAGATCGCTATTTAAAATAACGATATCGGACTATAACCACGCCCACGTTTTCGATATCGAAATTTTCGACGAAAAAGTGGCGTGGTTATAGTCCGATATCGTTAATTTAAATAGCGATCTGAGATGAGTGCTCAGGAACCACATACCAATTTCATCAAGATACTCAAAATTTACTCAAGTTATCGTGTTAACGGACGGACGGACGGACGGACATGGCTCAATCAAATTTTTTTCGATCCTGATTATTTTGATATATGGAAGTCTATATCTATCTCGATTCTTTATATATGTACAACCAACCGTTATCCAATCAAACTTAATATACTCTGTGAGCTCTGCTCAACTGAGTATAAAAACCACTGCATATGCAGATATGTGGGCTCTATATAGTGATAATAAAATATGCAATAAAAATTTTGAAGAAAACACATAACTGTTTTCGTTAGCGCAGCGACGATATGTTTGATTAAAGAACATTAGACAAGATCAGATTTTTGAAAGTTAACTTATAGAATCAATTATTTTGTTTTACTTTTGAAATAAAGTAATTGGAAATAACTTTTGTAGGAGTAAATTATCAAATGACAATCTGAGGATTAATTGAATTTTGCTTTTTTGATTGATTAAAGGAAGCGATCAAGATTTGTTTTTAGATGTTTAAAATTTTATATGAATTTATCAAATAAAGAATTTTGTTTATTTTTACAAAATAATCCGATGTTATTGTTCATGGTTGACATTTCTTTTAGTCGAAACATATTAGATATGTCGCTAAACTTATTCTTTTTGGGAAGTTGGTGCCCCTGGGGCAGTTTGCAAGCTGTGTTGAGACAGTAAGGGAGGGAGCTGGCTAAGACTTAAGAGGAATATTTGGCAGGAATAGGGAACCCTCGCGGATGATGACCTTAGTGAGGTCAGGCTGTTCACTTCTTCTGACAGAAGAGGTGGGAAGGCTCCAACCCGACACGGACATTTATTTCTTCCGCTTTTAGCCTATCACCTTTCTCGTTGTTTACCAATCTAGGCTTGAGTTTTTTCGCATCATAACTGCGGCAAGCAGACGTGGCAGAACCACGCTCCCAAAGCCGATGAGCCTCAGCCAGGCTAAAAGCATGCAAAGCCCCACTTCTCCTCTCCCACAACAAGCAGTTACGTAACATAATCTTAATCATTCTAACCACCATTAAGATTACAGTAATCGTAATTTTCAAAAAGTTTAAATTACGATTAATGTAATCTTAATCGTGGGCGTAATCAATTACGCATGTAATCCTTATCGCCCAGCTCTGGTTTTCGATTAATATCAACAATTCGAATAGTGAAGTCGAATAAAGAACGTACAAAAGTCTAAAATCGAATAATACAATACTCGACTAATCGAAATTTTCGAATAGTTTTAAGATCCCTCAGTCTGTGAAGATGTTGCAGAGGTAACTATCGCGAATACGATAGTTTTAATCTCTTTACAGTGGGTTTAATGGGGCACAAGTGTGAATATGAATCTAGTCAATTGCAAACTGTAGATCTATGTCATAAGCTGACCGGTCGAATTTTCACATACCTACGCACGCTAGAAAAATAATTATAAATAATAGTTAAGTCGTTAAATTGGTCTACTGTGCCACATTTTTGTTATATAAAAATTGTTTTTATATCACGGACTTATGTTACGAATACGCCGTGGGACTAATGCTCACGTAAACCCTTTCTAACCACTTTCCTATATACTTGCACACAAGCCACATTTAAGCTACAGTATCAAGCTCAACTCTTTAGACTGCATGTATTCTCCAAGTACATCAAATATAGCCAGCAGCAGGCTTGCCTAAAATTGTCGCTTTTGTTATCGATTGCTCCCAAACAAACGTATTGTATTATCATAAAAGGGTCTAAGTTAAAGGCCTAGAGCATCTTTATTACTCTGGTATTTATGTACATCTACCATAACTAAATGCAAGTGAAAAGTTAAGCAAAGAGTGGCAATTACTGTGACCCCGCAACACACCTCTAGGTTAAATATATTTGCAACTGATATGCCTGTGCCAATTCAGGAATTTCGTTACTGTATTTTCCACTGCACGGTATAACATACATCTAATTACATTATATATTTATGTATGTGTTTGTACGTATGCTGTTCATTGCTGTTTTATTGAATGAGTACAATAGAGTCCATGTGCAAACGTCCTGAAATTTATAAACAGATTTCTTATCGAAGATTTATCGTCTGCATCTCATAATTATATTAAAGTGCAACACGCAAATCGGTTATGGGAAATCACAAAGTATCTTGTAGAACATATAACTCATACATACATACATATAATCTTATAATCAAATCAATTTGTAAAAGTAGGACTGATGACATTATAACGAGTCGCATTTTACTAGTGTGGACCAGCATACTTATGACATATGGAACACTTATTCACCTCAGTGAGTGCATGTAACTGATTTCGTTTGTGAAACTTTTTTAGTATTCATATATGGCGTGATGTGAAGTTCTGTGACTGCGACATAAAGTGTCACGTGCTTGCTATACACAATCTGGCTAAATTATCGTGAGGAAATTTGAGAGCTAGAAGTTTACATTTTCTTACATTCATGCTGCTGCTTGAGACTAATACGTCAACAATTATCTGTGACCCGGTCTATGAAATGGCGGCTTATGTCTCATAACACAAATGACTCACTCAGCAGAAAAATACGTTCTCACATGAACGAACACGTTCAAAACTTAAGAACAACATTCGTCTGACAAAACACAGTCAGGTACAGTACGCTTTTTCTCTATACTCGTACCGATGGGCTTGTTTAGGACCAGTTTTCTCCAAGCACACCGTTCGGATTTTACTGACCAGTTTGGTACAGAACACTTCTGTGCTCATTGCAAGCACTACTTGGGCTTGACTTTACATGATATTTTTCGTGCTTCTCACGCGTCGAGAACGGTTTCTTTGTCTTTGTCTACGCGATTTCGCGCATTTTCGGCCTCCGTTCAGAACGGTTTGTGCCTGATCTTTGGGGAGTAGGGAAGTACTACAGTAGTACTCTTCATTTATATTAAGTAATAATTGTCCTTTTGTAATTAATACAAATATTATATACAAACAATTATTAATTTCACAGTATTCCGTCAAAAGGTTTAAAAAAAGGCATAGTATGCATGTCATATATTTCTCCTATCGAGAAATCTTAGGGAGATGATGCAATACTCTGACTCTATATGTTTAAACACATTTCATAACATGTTTGGAATTATCCGTGTAATCTGTGAATCGGAGCTGAACAAAAAGAAGAGTTCAAATAGAATAGTAAAAAAATTTTTTCAAAAATTAGAGTTTGGCGTGATCGAACTCGCGCAGCCGATCGCAACCGCCCATTATAGCTCGCTGCCACTACAATTGCTGATGGCTTTTGCCAAATGTTGTATTTTAACTTGCAGTGCACACGAATTATACCGTTTCTTTTTGCTTGAACCTTAATTTAAGACAATTTTCTTATTAAGAACAATGTTCTTAGAGATTTTGCATTATAAACATTTGTTTATATTTTAAACCAACCGATCTCTTTCAAGGAACAGGTGTTGTTTTTGAGAAAGTTCGTTCGATTTTCAAGAAAAAAAAGTAAGACATGGAAATCCTTGAATTGAGTCCGTGGGTGCTGATTTTAGAACGGCGTTTTCTCTGAGTGTATCTACTAAGACGACTGGGGAAATGCATTGCTTTCTTTACAGCATTTCTTTTTTGGTCATAGCACCTTTTCATAGACCGGCGTCACATATTGCATTTATTTTATTGTTGATGAAACCGTACCCCAAACAATATGAAAAAATTAATAAAATTACATGAATATTCATAAGCATTCGTCGACATCTGATGTTAAATGAACAAACGAAAAATCTGACAGCTCATTATTCTACTAAAAGTCTAGGATGAATTTCAAATTTTTAAATCAATGGGAGTATGACATCAAGTTTGAATTTTTAGTGAACAAATTGGAGAATTTTCCACAGCACTCTATTCCGAATATCATGTTGACCGAAAGCTGTACAACATAGTCTACGTTTGTGAGGATGGGAATTGATTAGGTCGTCGCGCGACGTAAAGAAACATTGGTAACGCGCACTAGGAAAAACACAACTGGTTCGGTGACAGGTGATTCCGCGTTTTAACACAACGACGTTTTGCATATACAACAACATTGCAATAGGAATAGAGCCCAACAAGAAGAAGTCTATATATATGCTCCGCGAGTCGTGAAAAGAAGTGAGAGTGACTATAATGGCCGAAAAAGAGATACGCAGAAAGCCTCAATGCGAGATCAGCTGTCAGGTTAAGACTGGTGCAAGCTATTTTAGGACTGAAACGGCGTGCTAGTGTAAACGATGTCAATATGTGAACTTAGATTATGAAGATAATATGTAATCTGCCCTGCATATCGGAGACGACGGATTCTACGCCGGGCAAGATGATGAACGCCGTATGCTAGGCGTCGGGGAATGGGCGGGATGAGGGAAATTAAGGTAGAGGAATATGACTGAAATCAGATAAATCAGCAGAGCCGCGGGCGCTGATGGGCTGCCTGCTGAGCTATTCAGTCGTCGCAGTGTGCACGCCCGATGATTGAAATTCAGTCCTATCTTTCGCTGCGCTCTTTTCCCATCTCCAGAAACGAAGAACAAATGCGCCACTATCGCCAATCAGTTTTGTTGAGCGTCGCCTATAATGTCGCTGCCAGATATTGTGCGGAAAAAGTTTAACTCCACGTGATCAACTTTGCGTCGCCGATCTAATTGTATGTCTTCGAAAAAACAATCATTGCCATACGATACCTCTTCTAAAGAATCTCTGTCGACAGACAAACAGGTGCTATGTCTGAGTTTGGTGTCGCTCGCAGAGCAGAAGTGTGAAGAACCCACAAATCACTATTCTCTCTGAAGTAAGTAAGCTCCCAAGACCAGCTAGTTGATTCGTCTCCCTCCAACTCGGCTGATCCTAACTGATTCGTGCCGCTCAAAATACTACTCGAAGGAGTGCAATGATAGCGCCAAAGATACTTTAGAGCCCAAAGTACAATATTCTGATGACTACTCAGCGGATCAGTCCGGGAACTAACTTAAACTATTATAGTAAGCAGCAGACCCGCTATCTCAGCAGATACTGACGCGTTATTAAAAATAGAGAGAAATCCTAAAAAATCCTACTTAGATCAGAAGGGAGACCATTAGTACTGCGACTCCTCTATAGCAGTTTACTACACAGAAGGGATGTAAAACTCCGTAAAGCTGATTTCTATCAACACTGTCGCCAGGCACTTCGTTCAGCAGTACATCAGCGTGGAACTGGTATCGCGCCCTCATGGTATTAATCAAAAATGTAAATACAGGCCCGATTCTGCGCTCCTAACTAGCCTGGCGACACTCACTCTGTACTGACAGCCTCTACAAGTTCGTTTTTGTTGGCAAAATCCGGAAATTTACCACAAATTTACATCATCGACGAGACAGACTAAGACTCCAAGAATTTTTTTAGAAGTCCCCTCACCAGCCGCATATGAAGATTTTAATAAAGAGCACTTACTTTCGGAGTTAATGAGTTCATATCTGTAATCCAAGACTCTACCAACTCCGATCAGGATTGCCTAGTACGCACTCACCACTTTCAAAATACGACAGAATTCGTGTTACATACTCTTTACAACTGATTCACTATGGTACATTTTGACTCCGACAGGATGTCTATCGTCATAGTTACTTTGACCGCATAATGCTCCTCTACCAGCTCTTGTTAGCTAGTTAGATTCTCAAATGCATATGCAAACAGTCGTGATAGCATCATCATCTACATGAGAAGTTTCATATTCTCAAACACTATTCCAATCATTACCGGAGCAGAGTAGAGGCGAAACCACGTTATGTAAATGTTCTCATACTGGAACCCTTAGAAACATTGTGGATTAACAGTGTGATATCTGATCCGCCAACTGCCTGGTTGGTTCGCATCGGGCCGGCTATCTTCAGCGGGTAGATGAGAAAGAGATACAGAATGAGACCACGATCAGTCAACAAACATCAGTGATCGGTTCTATTTGTCACTTTTGTATGCGCTCTGCAGCTGTTGTCACACCTTTCTTAGCCACAATGGTATCAAGGCCTCAATGATGAAGAGTTGCAAATCAATTGAGACACTAACAGTTTCCCAATCTTTGATAATTTTTATACTCAGTTGAGCAGAGCTCACAGAGTATACTAGCTTTGATTGGATAACGGTTGGTTGTACAGGGTATAAGGGAATCGAGAGAGATATAGACTTCCATATGATCAAAAATCATCAGGATCGAAAAAAAATTGTTTGAGCCATGTCCGTCCGTCCGCTCCGTCCATTAACACGAGAACTGAGTAAATTTTGAGGTATCTTGTGTGAGAATGGACATGAGATATGGTACGTAGGTTCTGGGCACTCATCTCAGTATCAGCGATTTAAAAATTGCAACGATATCGGACTATAACCACTCCCACTTTTCGATATCGAAAATTTCGAAAACATCGAAAAGGTGACGATAATCTATTATCAAAGACGGATAAAGCTGAGAAACTTGGTATGTGCGTTTAACTTATCACGCAGAATAGAAAATTAGTAAAATTTTTGACAACGGGCACGTGGCACCGGCCACCACTTTTAAAAGAAGAGGTAATTTAGAAGTTTGGCAAGCTGTAATTGGCAGTCCGTTGGGAAAGATCATCATGATCAAATTTGGCAGGAACGTTACTCTTATTACTATAAATGTATTGCTTACTATAAAATTGGCAAAATCGGAGGACGATCACGCCCTTTTTAAAAAAATTTTTTTTATATGACATTTAACAGTTTTAATATCTTTACAGTATATAAGTAAATTATGTCAACACATTCAACTCCAGATAATGATATGGTGCAACAAATACAAATAAAGTAAAATTCAAATGGGCTGTTGCTAAGCCCCGTTTCATTAATTTGTCTCAGAGAATTTTAATGCGATAATTCGAACAAAATTTACCATCCTTTGTCCGGGTGGAAATTTGGTAGGGGCTTAGATTCTAGGACGATAACTGTGAAAAAGGCGACGAAATCGGTTGAAGCCACGCCCAGTTTATACACAGTCAACCGTCTGTCCTCCGCTCAGACGTTTTTAAAACGATAACTTGAGCAAAAAAGCGATATATTTTTACTAAAATCAGTTCACGTAATTATCTGAACTCATTTTATAAAAAACGTTGGTATATAAAAGTGGGCCGAAATCTGACTATGAGCACGACTTTTTCGATATCGAAAATTTCGAAAAATAAAAAAATGCCATAATTTCTATACCAAATACGAAAAAAGGGATGAACCTTGTGATTGGATTGGTTATTGACGCAAAATATAACTTTAGAAAAAAACTTTGTAAAATGGGGTGACACCTACCATATTAATAGAAGAAAATGAAAAAGTTCTGCAGGGCGAAATCAAAAGCCTTGGAATCTTGCAGGAATACTGTTTCGTGGTATACATATATAAATAAATTAGTGGTACCCGACAGATGATGGTCTGGGTTCACCCTGGTCCCATTTGGTCGATATTCGAAAACGCCTTCACATATACAACTACCCCACATCCCTTTTTAAAACCCTCATAATATACTTTTAATTTTGATACCATATCGTACAAACGCATCTAGAGTCACCCCTGGTCCACCTTTATGGCGATATCTCGAAAAGGCGTCCACCTATAGAACTAAGGCCCACTCCCTTTTAAAAACTACTCATTAACACTTTACATTTGATGACCCATATCGTACCACAAATTCTAGAGTCACCCTGGATCCACCTTTATGGCGATATCCCGAAATGGCGTCCACCTATAGAACTATGCCCACTCCTCTTAAAATACTCTTTATACCTTCCATTTGATACACATGTCATACAAACACATTTCCAGGGTTACCTAGTTCATTTTCCTCATGGTGATTTCCCTTATTCTTCTCCAAAGCTCTCAACTGAGTATGTAATGTTCGGGTTACACCCGAACTAGCTTCCTACTGTTTTTTCTTTCTTTTGATTATTGTGATGAATCAATTGTTGCTTAACAAAGTCTTAGCTAAAATCAAATAAATGTTATATAAAAGGTTAAATCATGTATGTAAGTCGTGTGTGTTTGCAGCAAGAGCATGAATTTGGCACTCATCCATTAAAGAAGGAAATCCTATCCAGTATGCATGTAGCTCAGGTGGTCAATAAAGTGCATGATTGTTTGAAATGCTAACGAAAAGTGTTTTTCAGAAGAAGTAG
>JARSSU010004484.1:22500-29998 GCA_029619165.1 Eurosta solidaginis
TTATTTGGATACTAGAACCACGAGACCGGCACTGTTTGATCCTGTTGAAACATTCTCTATTATGGTAGCATGTCTAACACATAGGCACCAAAGAGTCGAGCAATTTGTGCAACTTGTTGAAACTCTATTTTAAAAGCACAGCCTAATAGCCTTCGAACTCAAGATCATAGACGTTTTTTGTAAGTGGATATTCAGTTACTATGTTAATCAAGTACTTAGATATAGAGCAAAATATGAACTAGGGTCTGTTATGTTTTCACAATATGGGGAACAACGTGGATTTGTTAGTAAGTGCCTTAACAAGGGGCCCCGCGTGAGTGATAAGGGAGTTAGAAAAGGAAGTCAAACATATAGCTTGTCGGTGGAACAAGTAAAGGGAGAGGCTAGTTGGGGTGTTGTTGTAGTTCGTGTTGGTGTATGTAACCGAACACGTACATACTCAGCTGAGAGCTTTGGAAGAGACAGAAAGATAAGGGAAATCACAATATAGGACAATGATAACCTAGCGGTAGAACACCTTGTGGAATATGTCTGTATGAAATGCTATGTAGTATCATGGAAGCTAATCAAAGAATATTTAAAAGGACAGGGGCCATTCATAGTTCTATAGGTGGACGCCCGCCTTCTTTTCGAGATCATCGCCATAAAAGTGGACCAAGGATGACTCGATAATCTGTTGTACGATTTATGGGTATACTACTAGAGAGATATTACTGAGGATTTTAAAAGGGAGAGTGGCCCTAGTTGTCTATGTAGAGGCGTGACCCGAACATCATTTGTCGGGTACCGCTAATTTATTATATAGGGAAGTACCACGAACAGTATTCCTCTGCCATGATCATAGGGCTCTTTGATTCCGCCCGCAGAACGGTTCAATCTTCTTACCACGTAAACTATGGTAGGTGTTACACCATTTACAAAAGTACTATGTCTACATCGATAATTCGCGTTGCGTTATGGCTGCTACCGTATTCGAACAAAATTAATATACTCTCGTGAGCTCTCGCTCCGCTGAGTTATGTTAAAAAGAGAAAAATAACACACTGGAGTGAGATTGGATAGGGAGAGAGAGAGAAAGGGCGGGGAAAATTATAGTAAGAGGTAGGTGGGATGAGGGAGAGGAAATAAATAGGTGAGGAGGGGAAAGCAGGGAAAATGGTTAGAATGGTGAAAGTGTGTGTGGAAAATAGCAAGAGCGGAAGCAAAGAAGCGATTGAGAAGAAGAAAAATAGAGGGAGGTTGAGAACAGAATTTGAGAGAGAGGACAAAGAAAAATGAGAATCATCAACGCAAGAAGATACGAAGAAAGACAAGGATCAAACATGGAATGAGAGGAAGGGGATGAAGTTACAAATGTTTTTTCTCTTGCAGAATTACGTAAGAATACCCGTGTTACTGGGATGTAGCCTACTTCGCAAGGGCGCGATATTATCGTGCAGGAGAACGTCGCAAATATTTACCAATATCGTCGTGCAGTGCAGAACAAAGTCTGCTGGGTACTGTTTAGCTTTGCTCGTCCGAATGAAGTGTAATAAACTGCAATGACATAAACGCATCGAGATAAATGTATATATAGGAGTGTGCTCCCAAATTAACCCTCTGAGTTGATATATGAATTGCATCACTTACACAATCCCAAAACGTTTACGCCTAAACGTAAGCTACTCCGTTATAATTTAACAATTTTTTGCATTTGGTATTGCGACGTAGTCGTAAACTTATCAAAGTTGATAACAGGATAATTTTAAAAATCTCGAAAATTGTTGTCGTAGTTGCAAATGTTTTTATAAAGTTACCCTTCATTACACCCATAATTAGGTTTATAAGTATCAAGCTGCATCTTAATATAGCGATATAACAAAATTTCATTAAGACAATCCCCCTCTATGAGAGTGTCAGTCGCAGTCGACAGTCGATCGTTGAGCGTTAATCGATTATCTTTATAATGGATGAAAATGTACTTATATGAATCGAAATGATTAAAAAATATCAAAATCTGTTTCGCGTCAAGATAACTGTTTTAATAGTTCAAAGATTTGGCGATTAACTGCATAATAACAAAATTAAATGAAAAAGATGGAATCGACAAATAATCGATTCTACTCCATCGACACTCGCAATAGGAGGGAATATCAAAACGGGCTCGAATTGGCCATCAGCATACTGGCCTATGCATGATCGAAAGAACCAGAAATGACACAAGCACCTTATCGCGAAGTTCACGCTGAAAAGTGTTCCCATTCACTTTTTTGTTTCGGGTGAACTTTTTCCACCTATCGGCAATTTCGGGCGAACAAAAATTCACTTCGAAACAAGTGATGCTATATTGTGAATTGGCAGTGAACAAATAATTTACTTACAATTGTGTAAATTTTGTAACAAGCATATATTTCCTTAAAATAGAGAATAACACATTTATAAAATAATGTTTAGTATTGAAATTAGGTTCGTATTGAATGAGCGCGGGAGAATATAAATGTGAAATCGATTCGGAGGCAATAAGGGACAGTTCTAACCCTTTGGAGCTGAATGATTTACTGTAAGCTAAAATTACTTTTTTGAATAACAAGTTATTTTTTTCATTAGCTTCGCCAATATTACAGGCTAAACAAGCCGACAATCTAATATTTGCTAGATATCTTACCAACTCATTGCACCATTGAAGCAAAATTTGGAGTTCCACAATTGTAAAGTGAGTACAATGTCTTCGTTTTTGCGCATAGGGAAATGTGTTGGAAAGGACCATGAAGCAGTCTTAGCCAATCTTGTTTCAGTGAGGTACTCAACATTTCGAACCGTTGCTTTGTCCACTATAGACAACTGGCCGACTGATACGTTGTCATAAAAAAAAGAATTTTGCATACTTAGCAATACAGGAATTTCACTTTTTTCCACTCAGCTTAGATTGTGCATTATTTATTGTTATTTTTCTAATAAGAAAGTACATAAATTATAAGAGTATCAAATTTTAAAACAAAATATTATTTACATTTGTTTTCCTCTCGTTTGCCTGTTAAAATATAAGGTGACACAAATTTGTGTTTCCCCGCTGTTCATTCGCCCGAACAAAGAGTGCCGATAAGGTGAAATGTGTTTCGAACACGAAAAATTGTTTCGCCACCCTCTGCGATAGTGGAACGAAGAAAACTGTGACATATTTTCGGATTGAAATAAATATCGCGATAAGGGTGAATGGCTTCACTTTATTGGAATTGAAAACGGTTCCTATAAGCCGTCCAAGCATATATCACATCTAAGGAGTTGTTCCTTTTTGCAACCTTGGAGGTATAAAACGCTTTGAACCCTGGAAGGTGGACATATATGCTGGCCTGATGATTAAGTTATAGGCAGCTAAACGGCCTACAATGCCGCAGCACAGATTTAATAGAAGTATGATTTTGTTCAAGGACTCACGGTTGCTATGTGGTATTTATCACTACCTCAATAAACCGAAAAAGAAAAAGTCTTAACTTCGGTGATAGGAAATAAGTAGCACGACACTTTATAAAGCATAATATAACGCGGAAAACTCTTATGGGTCGCTTAGGCTACTAAAAAGTTAACTTTATGCAAATATAGGTATTATGTTATAAGAAGCTGCGAATTGGAAATTGTCATATATACGAAGTTTATTTGACTAATCACCTTTACGTCTTATACTGCCTTAAAATTATTATTTTTTCCGCTTAAATATTCCAAGAGGCGAAAGTATGAAATCAATGCGTCTGCATACAAATTTGCGAATTACCTATTGCTGCTATCACTGATTTAAAACATTTAAAAATTTTGTGTAAATTCAATCCACGAATATGAATTTGAGGGAGGCTTCACTAACAACAAAGACAGCACTTCAGCTGCAAAGCGTTTACAACAATAAAGCCCCGTTACGCGCCTGCCAATATATTTACCTCAAAACGTTGCCATGGTATCTAGAGCAGAAATCAAACAAACCTGTAACGTACACATGTAAGAGCAGAGGCACAAATGTACATAAATGAAACATTTGGTTGTCGATAGGTTTACTCTTCTTCTTGTGTATAGGAGACGGCCGAAACGCGTCGACTAGCTACATAGATATATACCTCACAGATGGTCACAATGCACTTAGCATTTCACAATATGCGCAATAATAGCTTGATAATGAGCTTCTAGTTTTTTATTACATTAATAATTGAAAAACAAATGTCATCAACTGATTATAATCTAAATAAATCACCATAGTATATTGTTGCTTAAAGTAGCTACGTAATTTTCACAGTTGCTTAGCACGCCAGTCACTACTGCGACAAACTGACACCGATGCATGGAGTGAGGGCATTGGAGGTTGATGGAGAGAGAGGAATAAAGGGAAGGGAGTGGAGTAATATACAAGTGAGGGGGAGCGGAAGCAGTAAAGACAAAGCAGCAGAGCATGAGAAAGGAGGCCCAAACGAGTCAATTTTTACAATACAGCAAAGTCATCAACCGATCCAACTTTTGAACAGAGTGTACATAAATACCAGAAAGCCTCAATTGATGAGGACTTGGCACAGGCACGGGTTTTTGAGAACCGGACCCAGCGCCGACCGAGAGAGGCGGGGAGAGGAGGGTTGGGAGGGAGGGTTGGGGGTTGGTGTGGGGTGGGGGGAGGGGAGGGGTGGGAGCCAGGTTTCGGGGGTGGGGGGGGGGAGTGGTGGGGGGCAGCTTCTAGAAACGTGTGAAAAATTAAGTCAAATAGTTCCGTTACATAGATACAGGCCAAGCTAATCAAAGCGTGCTAAAAACCGGGCTCAGTATGCTCTTCGTTAGAAGTGCCATGCATCGACTTCATCATAATAAGGGAATGCGTTGATTTCGCATTATGTGCAAGGGTTCAATCTATGGCCGTTTGGGGTGTGGTCGAGTAAGGGTCATTGACCTTATGTCCGTTTACCTTGATGTGAACCCCACCTCACATATTGCATTGTCACGGAGATTTGCTACGTGTGCAAGAGTTTCAATCAAACTTAAGGCCATTCAAAAGTGGTAATACGGCCAATGACCGTATGGGCGTTGACTTTATGTCACACACCACTCACATTGAGATGCATTGTCATTCGGAACTGATTACGTGTGCAAAGTTTCATCAAACTTTATGGCCATTTCCAAGATGGGGGAGGTAAATTAAGGGCCAATGACCTTATGGCCGTTTAACCTTATGTTGTGAGGAGACCCCACCAAAGTCGAGGACTGTATCCTCACAACATACAAATATCATAAATTTTCTAAAGAACATACGTTTTGAAATAACTGGAAACTTATAATAGTACTGGGAATTTATCACGTATACATCTATATGAAAAGTATTACAGATGACAGTTGATGTAGTATACCTTTATGAATTAACCCTAAAGTACCATATAGTTCGGTGTACATTGAATGTATAATAATTAGAATTGAAGACAAATTAGACTTGCCCGACTCTTTTGCCACGCCAAGGAAAATATTTACATTGTCGCAAACATAAATTTTAAATATAGGATAACCTAATACGCATTGGGAATATTTGGAACGGAGGTAGATAGCCACAAAACATAAAAATGCAGCGAGCGTTCCAATTCAAACCCTTTGCACACTCAGACAAAATGCCACTACACCCAGCTACAAATACACATACATAATAACTTTATGTGAACGGGAGGATCAGCAGCAAGTCGTCAAAATAAGAGCGGCGCTTTAATTGAAATTTCGTCTATACATATTACGCATAGCATACAACACACAAACGCAGCCATACTAAGAGGGCAGCATTGGGCAAAGCAAAACCACAAACAGTAGAATGCAGTGATCAGACGAGACAAAATGTACAAACACACAATAATTTAGCAAAGGCTGGAAAGCCGCAGGCAGACGCAAGTACAAAGGCATTGTATTCAATAAGGAGCATTATGGGCATGGAAATTCATGGAAGGAAATATTCCGGATAACGTTTTTTTAATTGTTGAAACTATTAGTTGAAAAGTTGTTATTATAAAATAACCGTTTGGACTGCGTGCAAAAATTAGTATATCAAGGGGACGAGTTCGCATTGAAATTCATGAGATTAGGAGGACAGGCAGTACGAGTCGGTAGGTTTTACACGTACCGACCAAGAGTACACACCTGAGGTTTTTCAACTTCAGTTTGTACAAAAGTATACGCGTCCTGGAGCTTATACTCCAGTCGACCGCAGAGTTTGGCCGAGGGCTTTATTACTCAGTACTCTTACAAAGCAAGGAAGCGCTAGGCGTATTAGAATAGAATTTTTATTAAATACAATATTTGTACGTTTTTAAGAAATAAACAGGGTTATTCTTTAGAGGACCGGTAGGAATTTCTACTTTCAGGAACACTGGACGGACTGAGGCTAACCCGGCCAAGTAAAGGGAAAAAGTGTCACAATGCACAACACCATCACATTAATTCTATTGTCATCGAACCTTGATATGTGTGCAAAGTTCATATCAAACTTATGACATTCAAGTGGTTATAAGGCAATTGACTTATGTCGTTGACTATATGTCACCACACCATCACATAATGCATTGTCATCGGCCTGAGACGTATGCAAAGTTTCAAATTATCAGATTCTAGAACCGATGAAATTAAGCTCAAAGATGCCAGTACATACAGGCCAAGCTAATAAAAGGGGTTAATAAATGGATCCAGTATGCTCTTTCGTAGATTTGCCGTGCATCCACTTCTATCATTAATAAAGGAATTTCATTTTTTTGCAATTATGTGCAAGGTTTCAAATCTATGGACTTTTGGGTTGGTCGTTAGTAGTTCAATTGACCTTATGTCGTTGGCTATGTGACCACACATCACATTATGCATTGTAATAGAGCCTTATACGTGTTCAAAGTTTAATCAAACTTATGGCCATCAAGAGTGGGTATAAGGGCAATTGACTTTATGGCGCGTTGGACTTATGTCAGAACAGCAATCACATTTAATTGCGATTTTCATCGAGCCTGATACGTTTGTGAAAGTTTTAATCAAACTTTATGGGCATTTTGATGTGGTAATAAGGCCAATTGACTTTTGGCCGTTGATCTTATGTCACAGCATAACGTTAAGCATTTTTCATCGTCCTTGATATGTGTGCAAAGTTTCATTCAAACTATGGCCATTCAAAGTGTTAATAAGCATTGACTTTATGGCCGTTGACCTGTATGCAACACACCATCACTTAAGCTTGTCATCGGTCCTTGATACGTGTGCAAAGTTTCAAATTTATCAGATTCTAGATACGGTGAAATTTAGCTCAAATATTCCGTTAGATACAGGCCAAGATAAATAAAAGGCTCCAGTATGCTCTCGTCGTAGATGTGCCATGCATCCACTTCATACGTCATAATAAAGGGATGCGGTTTTCGCATATGTGCAGGGTTTCAAATCTATGGCCTTTGTGGTGGTCATAAGTCAATTGACTTAGTCCGCTAACCTCTATGTCTCCCACCTTCACATTATTGCATGTCATCGAGTCTTGATCCGTGTG
>JARSSU010004485.1:0-10330 GCA_029619165.1 Eurosta solidaginis
CTTACACCTTACCTTGCCATCTCAACATAGCCCCACCCTCTATTTCTGCCAATACCCCCGTCGACTCCCCCGCCACTCCTGAGCAGGATCGAACATCCATTTGCTGCGGCGCAGCACCCGTATCCTCCCGGAGTCCATGGCCACCTTATGACCCTTCTAGCCGGCCCGGCCTCACTCTCCGCCCCTTACGCCCGTTGCGTTCTACCCGAAACACTCACTCCCCCTCTGCACCCGGCCACCCATACCCCCCTTCTCCCGACCTCCTCGTCTCACACCCCCGTCGACTAACCCCTATCCCTAAGCTCCCCTCCCCCCTTCCACCGCGATCATTTCAACTCTCCCCAGCCCTAATTAAAAAAAAAGACAAAGTAGATACTACAAAAAGATGATAAAAGTACCCTAACAAAAATATTAAAAAAAATAAGAAAAAAAATATAAAGTAAATAAAAAAAAACTAATCTAACTTAGAATTACTTCCCGGATTTACCACCAACAAAATTAAAACAACACCCCACCCAAAAAAACAACAACATAAGCAATAAAACACCTAGCAAATATAAAAAACATAAGAAAAAAAATAATGAAAACTTACAGAGAAAAATAAAGATAAATAAAACGAAAACAAAGAAAGTATATTTAATAACCCTAACTTGGTCTTAAGGATTAATACAAGATGTAGAAAAAAGTTTAAAAAAAAAATAAAAAAAAAAAAAATAATTCATAAAATATAGACATTAGCCGTTTGACTTAATAAAAAAATAATACAATACCTCGCGTGCAATTAAAAAAAAACACTCCTCCCTCCCTCGCAACATACCGCCTTCGGCCGGACTGCCCGAACCGCCGCACAAAACACCCCTAGGCACTTCCCACCTCCGCTTGCATTTTAAACACATATACAACAAAAAATAGTGAAATGAAACCTAAATAACAAAAAAAAATTAAGCGCATTCCTCGATGTGAAAAACTGAAGAAAAAAGCTTGACGGCCCCTCCCATTCCACCGTCCTAAACCTATCCCAACCTACACGGTCAACCCCTGCGCACACTCACCCCCTAATACTATACAAACCAACCTCCATATACCCCCCATCACTTCACCCCCGCACACGCCTCGCCCCCTAGCCCCACCCCCCGGCCTCTTAAACGCCTTCCACCCCACTCTACCCCTCTAATCCCCCTCTCTCCCATTCGATCTTATGAATCGTTGACTTAACCCGCCTCTCCCCCCCGCCCCGCATTATTTAAAAAAAACCCCCCACCCCCCCCTGCCACCGCAACACCCAGGTAAAGTTAACAAACTGATAAAATGAGTTACAGAATTAAAACAAAACAAAATAAAACTCATAACTGATAGACGATACGATAAAACAAATGAACATAAAGAAGAAGATATACTAATACCTACTCCAAAATACACCCATAGTCCCAAACACTAGAATGATATACACAGTTACATATAATCTCCCGCACCCACCCATCCACCCTCCTATTTATTCCGCTCTCACTACCCCCCACCTCGAAAACTCCTTCCTGATGCACTCCTAAAACAGTCATTTCATGCCCCACCAGCCATACACCACGCCACGTCCCCTCATCACCGTTCCTTCTCACGACATACCCACCCTGCTCAACCTTCCCCCTCCCCACTGCCAAACCCCCCCCAGCACGCGCCCCCCCCCCCCCCCCACCACCCTATCTTCTCAAATACGCCAAACCTCTCCCTCCACCCCACACCAAAAAAAGAAAAAAAAATTCATTTATATATCACCCGTCCCCTACCCTTTCTCACCTAGACTCTGATTGACAATCGGCTAGCCCTACACAGCGACCAGTCTCATTGTTCACCTCCACTCCTCCTAACGCGGCGACGGTGCATTTATATGGTACTCCCAGTACCCTCCTACGCTTCCTTACTCCCAACGCCCCGCTAGACAAATATCCACTGCGGCTTACTACTGCACGCCCCCCCCCTCCGACCCCCATGCCTCTCAGTCAACGTGTAAGCACGACCTCGCTCTCACCACCACCCCACCGCCCCCCCCTGCAAACCCCCCCACCCTCCCCCCCCTCGGCGCCTCACCCTCCCACTGCCCGACACCGTCCCCTCGACCTCCCGCCAACAAACCACACCACACCCCCTCCTGCCATGCCGCCCTACTCAACACCCCCCCCAACCCTCCCTCCTCGTGCTCCTTGCCACCCGCCCCCACCTCCCCCTGCTCCACTATCCCGCAAAATGCCCTCCTCCCTATCTATCCTCCACTGGCCGACTCCTTAACCCTGCTCACCTACCACGCTCCTGCCGGCCGCTAACCCCTCCGTCGGTTTAAACGCACCACGCCGTCCCATCTCAAAGACAAGACCCTACCAAGACACCCCCCATTCACACCTCACCACACACACCGTCCGTCCCCCCCTCTACCCCACGCCACCAGTTCCACACCCTCACCCCCCCAACCTGCCACGCCCCACCCCTAATCCCCCCTTCCCCTAGGCCCTCTCCGTCCCGCGACCCACAGCCCCCGTCCTCCTACCTCCCCGGAAACAGCTACTCCCCACTCGCCACCCTCCACCTCCTGCACCTGCTTGGTGCAGACCTTCCCTACGGTAATCCTAGATCTAATCCAACTTCGCGACCTTCCCCGCCGTATCAGCTACTCAACCTACAATCCACCGCACGAACCACCCACACTCCCAACTATGCCCCGGACGGCCCTTACGCCGCCTCCTCCACAACCCACCCTTAAGTCCTCGCTAGCCCCTCCCCAAGCCGCATTCTAGATCTTCTACCGTTGCCCTCTTCCCCATTTAATGACCCCTATTCATCCGTGCCCCACTCCTACCCCACCTCTTCACTACTCTCAATACTGTCTAATTACTGGCCCCAGTGTCTCTCTTTCTTTTCTGTTCTTACTACCTGAACGTATCCACCTCACCACCGCCCACCACTTTTCTGTTTTTTCCCCTATCCCTTCTAACCCTCAACCTACCCACATCTGGTGTAATCATAACAAACTCAAATAAAAAAATACACTTACCTTCCCGCACCCTCGGCTCACCGAAGTACATCATCAAAAATAAGGAAACCAAAAAATAACTAAAAAAATAAAAAATATATACAATAAAAGATAAAACACCAAAATAAACCATAAATGAATAACAATAAAAAGACATAATCCTAGTAAAAATATAAGGGAAGCTAAGACAAAAAGCACAAACCTCCGATCAATATATCATACTAAAACGTTCCCTCTCGCCATCATCCAAATATCCCACAAACATTTACCCCCCCCGAAGACTATAAACAAATTCCTCCATGTCCGTCGCTAATCACAACGTCTCTCCACAAAAATTACTAGTAATTACAGATGGGTCATTAAAAAGACCTTCCTGGCTCTTTACTCCGGATCACCTGGGATGTATCAAATATCCCCAAATGGATTGACTACTACTCCTCTGTCTCTTACTACTCCGGCCACTCGGGCCGCTGCTTACATCCTTAATCACTTTGATCAGTTAACCTCACCTCTGTCCCCCCTTACATCCCCCGGCGCTTTCTGTAGAGAATATCACAAAAAAAAAAAAAAAAAACAAACAAAAAACGCAACAAAAACCAAACTGGTTAAAGTAAGAGATATAAAACCAACAACACAATTAATTTTGGGCGTAACGTGTCCTAAAATCAAAAAATTACAACCCCCCCCCTGACCCCATCCTGTCACGCGCAAGCACCTGGCTGGGCTTCTACCGACAACTCCTCCCCCAAACCATCCCCCCCTACCTCCTAGTGACTCAATCCCACCACTACCCTCACCCAACAAACATCCCCCCCCTCCATTCAACCTACAAAACACACACTCTACACCCCACACTACCCAACAAACTACCCCTCCAGCATACCCCCACCCATCCAGCATTTTAACACATCTCAACTACATGTACACCTACCCCTTAAAACCCATAACACTCCAACCCTCATCGTTTCCTACCGCACCCCTACAACACACCCCACGCACCATGACCCGCCCCACCTCCTCACCCACACACACTACGCCGCCCTCATCCCCCACCCCAGCCCACATCACCCCCCACCCCAAAACACACACCAACACAACTCGCCCTCCCACCACCTTCCCCATCCCCACTTACCCTCCCACCTACCCTACACCCCCAACCACAGACCTCCCAACATCACTTACACCGCCATACCTCCCCCTTCTAGCCTCCAGATCTCTGCCCCCCCCTTCTTACCATACATACTACCACACCTCCAACTACCACCCACCTCTATTCCCCCACAATCCGCTCCAACACAACATTCGCTAATAACCACCCCCAACCACCCACAGACAAACAATACCTCACCTACATACGCCCTCCCCTCTTCCTTCCCCCCCTTACCTACCCAAATATACCACAAAATCATCAAACATAAACACAAAATACATAATAACACGATAAACACAAAAAAACACCACAAACTACCATAATAAACAATAAAACTAAATCATCTAATCCCTCCGCTTCCCCCCTACTCCCCCATACCCCACTCTCCCACCAGTCCCCACGCTCCACCCCCCTGTCACCCCTTGTCTAACCCTCTCGCTACCAAACCTTCTCATGAATTACTATTTCTCCCTACCCCTCTATCCCGCAAGTTCAAACACATCCTCCGAACATCACCCCCCATGCGTCCCGCCCTCCTTGTTACTACATCTATCCCCCCCCCCCTCCTTCGCCGCTCTATCTATTCATCCCCCCTCCTATCTACTTCCTCCACCTCTTCCGAGACCCCCATATCTCCCCACCCTCCCACACGCCTCACCGCCTGCTCCTCCCCCACCTCCACGCTCGCCTCCCAAACCAAATCCCCCTACACGTTTACCTCCCCCTCTACCCTTTCTCCCTCATATGCCTCAAAGCTCCGCAACCTACTACCCCTCTCCTGCCCCCCCGTCCTCCTCCCCCCCCCCTACTCCCTACCCTCCATACCCCCCCCCCCACATTAGTCGAGCCTCCCGTCCCCTACTACCTCACACATACCCCCCGCCAACCCCTCAGCCCTCACATCTAACGCCCCTCTTTCTTGCCACCTCCACCCCCCCCGCCCCCCCTCCTCCCCCTCCATACTGCTCTTTCCTCTCATACTTCTCCCCATCTTCGCCACTCTCAACCCTTCTACCCCCCATCTCTACTCTTCCTTAAAACGCTCCCCCCTCCCCTTCCACTGATAACCAACCCCCACCTCCAGCCACCCCCCAGGACTTCCCCCCCCCCTATCTAAACACCTCCCACTCCGCTTCTCCCCCTCCACTCCCTCCGTTTACTCCTCCCAATCCCTCTCCCCCCCACCAACCCCTCCTCCCTCCCCCCACGGCCCTCTCTCAATACTACCCCACCATCCCCGCTCCCCCCCCTTCCTCCCCCACCTAACAGGACTACGCCCTATCTCCTTCCATTAACCCAAATAAACAAACTAACACCGCCCCAACCTCCTCCCCCTCCGCCGCTCCCCCACTCATTACATAAAACTACTAGTACCCCCACCCAATCAACTTCCCTCCCCTTGCCTCAGCCCCCCCCTATTATCTCCCTCCCCCCCATTTACCATCCCCGATTCTTCATCCAGTTTTCCCGACAATTCTCCTCTCCCCTACTCTCCTACTATATTCCTCACGCATCCCCTCACAAAGCCTTCTCCCAACGCCCAACTCACCGTCGCGCGATTAATTACCAACCCCCCCGCGGCCCCCCCCATACCGGTCCTGTCTTCCATTCCACCGCCCACCTCAGCCGCTTTCAATCACCAACCGACTACCTCTGACCTGCCGCCCCCCCCTGCCGCCCTCCCGCTCCTTCGCACTCCCTGCCTTCCTCCCCCCCCCATCACCCCCCCCCCCCTCCCTCTAAGTACCCTGACATCCCCCCCCACCCCCACTCTTAATCCCGCGATTAATACTCTTCATGGTCACTTCATCAGATTCCCACTTAGCCCCACCACCCCCTACCCCCGAGTATCCAAAAAGCCCGCCCCAACCACCAGCTCCCGAGTTCACCCCTAAAACAACACACTATCCACCCCACATTTCCCCCAATGATATTCTTCTGAGTACAATCATATAATACCTCCCTGCACTCAACAGAACCCCGCCCACCCCTGATCCATGCCATGCACAGACCCCTGCGCAGCCTCAAAAATTACGTCACGGCCCATCCCAATTCCAACCCCCAACCCACTACATCCCTCGCCTCCAGGGACACCATCCTAATACCCAACGCTCGCCACAAACCAGGCCACCATTACAGCCCAAACCTCCCATCACCGCCGGCCATCTCAATACAAACCCTAACCTACCCCATTACCACCCGCTCCGCATACCCCCACCACGACCGGTGAGTTAACCGAAGATAAATACTAGCCCATTGAACACGTCTACGCCCCGCACCTCATTCCTGCCATCCTACTCACCCCTATACCGACCCCCCGCGACTGTCGCGCCTGCCACACTTCCCCCATACACCAACCAACCCTCGCCCACCCAACTACAATACGACAGAAACTAAGTTAACAATAAAGACTGTGACGTGACAGCGAACATTCCAGTCAACAGGCCCCCACAAACTCACTCCATACCTCTATAACATTATCCCCCCACAGAATCACTGCAATGTACGCCTCACTCCCCCCATAAAGCCCCGATCACCCTTGACACACACCCTCCCCCCCCCCACGTCACCCACCCAGTGCACCTCACCCACCCACAACGCACTCCCACTACACGCCCTATTCCCCTTTCCACACCCCCTCTTCCGTAAAGCATACTCAACGCTCACCCCCCTCCACCAGTATGGAATACTACCCATAAACCACTCACCCCCTACCCTGACACCCGCCTGAAATATCAACCCCTACTCCAATTACTACAGTAACACCCCTCCTTATCTTGAAAAAGGACCTAACCCTACATCCCCACCATACGTCCTGCACACACTCGCAATGATTATCAAAGGACACCTATACTACCGTTTGCCCACTCAATAAAAAACATAAAAAAAAACAAAAAAAAGAACCTACCCATACTAAAAAAAACAAATCGAACAGAAAATAAAAAAAAAAAAAGAAAAAAACACTAAATAACTTCATACAACAAAAAAAAAAAAAAAGTAAAACACAGTACTAATAAAAAATATAAACTGAGGGTAATTTACGTTGCACCCCGAGAAAGACCTTAATACACTAATCAAGATCATAAAAGAATAAACAACTAAAAAAAAAAAAGTAATACACTAAACCGCGCTCAAACGTAACCCTCCCGCACCCCCCCATACACACATCCCACCCCAGACGGCAGACATCCCACTACAATACCTCCCGCCCCAGGCGGCCAACCTCTCCCCCAAACGACACCTCCCCGTACCAACCGTCTCCCCTCTACTTTGAACGTGTAATATAACCACGCGCCCCCCCACCACAGCGCCAACCTCCCACCACTCCCCGAAACAGCCCGCCCCGCCCCGCCTTCCAAAAACATAACACTCCAACGCTCAAACTTCACACCCCTAACGACCGGAATACCCCCAGAATCACCCGAACCCAAATCTATATCCCCCCTCAACCCTCCCAATCCTCCACTAAAACCAAAAGACAATACTATAAAAATATATACAACAATACTCCGCGACTAAAGAACAAAACCAATTAGAAAAACCAAAAAATTACCATTAAAGGATAACAATATACGACCCAACATAAAAAACATCAAAATATAAACTTCAGGTTAAAAACAATATAACCTCAAAAACATACAAACAAAAAGATAAAAAAGTAAATAAAAAAATAATAAAAATAAGCACACACAGTTCCCGTACAGACCAACATACGGCCCCCCTCGTCACCCACCTCCTCCAACCTTTACCCTCGATCATTTTACTAGTTCGAGACTCGCCCCACCTGTAGGTACACTTTCTATCCTACTAGACAAACTCCTCCCCACCCAAATGACCTTCCCCCTACCTCTCCAGCTACTCACGTACACCACCCATAATACTCACACGTGACCCCACTCTTTCAACTCACTCCGAAAGCCCCGCGGGCCAACCAACCTCCCCCCACTGCATCCTCAATAACAGACAACCGATCCGCCACCTCAAACCGGCCCTCCGGACCGTCCCCGCCAACACCAACACTCCCTTCCTCACCAATGATAAACCTCGGCTAATAAGAAAGATATATAGAAGTCACTCACTCCTGTCAATCTCGTATAACACTTCCTCACATCTCCCCATCCCCCCTCTACGGCACCTATCACAATATCAACCCCGACCCCACGCACCCCAGGCCTCTCTTTACCCCCAGTCTATGCCATTCCCGCCCCACAGCCCCCCTGTCAATCGCACCTCCACACTCCCTCCCCACACCCCACCACGCACCCACCCCCCCTCCAATCAACTATTTCCCTGCCTGTACTGATCCCCCCGCTTCCCAACCCCCCCCAACCTCCCCATCGTGTGTTAACTCACCTACGACACATTTCCCCCCTGAATCCACCAAGTCGCTGGAAACTACCAAGGCACCCCCCCGCGTCAACCGCCACAACTCACCTGTAACGAAAATACATATAATAAAAAATAAAAAATACTGAAAAGAAATAAACCGGATACCACAATAGACAGAGAACACCCCTTCCTCTCCTTAAAACCAAATGAACGTCCTTCGGACCCCTACCTCGGGCCCACGAGATTAAGGAAGAAAGACTTAAAGAGAAACTAGCACATAAAGTACAAAATAATTATGTAAAAAAAATGATTAATGAAAAAAGTACGAACTCTGTCCCATTCTATATCTACTACGAACCACGAAAAGAATAAAAATAAAACTAAACTCTTGTGATCCTTTTGTATCAACCCCAGTAAAATACAAATAAAATAAAGGATAATAAATAATAATAACCTACAGCAAAAAAAATAACACGGCAAAGACATCTGCAACATTCCACTGCCCCCACCGAACCCCCTTTCCCCTTTGCCCACCATACAAAGCTAGCTCCCCCATTCAACACGATTCACCCAGGCAGAACAATACCTGCCACGCAACACCACCGTGCCCCATACCTTACCCCACACCCACCTCACGCAAACTAACTCTGATTGGCTAGCTCAATTCAACAGCCACACACCCGCTCCGTACCACCGCCCGCTCCACCCGCTATGCGCCTAACCCATTAACCAACAACACAGTAACTCCTAACCCCACACATCCTTCCACGATCAGACAGATGCCGCTGCCTACTCTTCCATCCACCGGTCTCCCGTACCCCCTCCCCCATTCAACCTCATCGAAACCGCCACTCCCACGCACACCCCCTCACTAGCCCGCCCCACCGAATCCCTCCCCCCCCCCCATTTACGCCACACCCACTCTGCCCCCCACCCGTCATTTAACCATCCACATGCTCCAGGTCCCATCCCCAACACCCTCAAATCGACCTCGCCACCTGATCCCTATGACCTCCCACCTCACCGATCACTCCCCCCCCACAAACCCACCCCCCCTCACTGACCCCCCACTTACCCTGACTCTCAACCCGACTCGATGGAACACCCCCCCCAAACCAACCTCTTGGTCCACCCCCTCAAACCAACCGCCACCTCCTTCTACCCCCCCAGCTTGACCTACCCCATCAGACCCCTACCCGATCCCGCCGGGCTATAAATTCCACCAAAAACACTCGCCGTACGCTCAAAAACCGCTAGCATTTCAACCAGCACATACCACTGGAGACACACCGCTACACCGGACCTAAGCCCCCCATAATCCACCCCCATCGACATCACCATAAACCTGATCCCTCCGGTTCCCCCATCCAGCTGCAGACTCACTCGGGGAGCTCCCGTTTCGAGAACTCCTGTAGCGTCATTGGCACTCCCTCGCAGGAACCTCACCTACGCAACGGCATTTTTAGTTACGCGATGGGTCAGCCACCCGCAATACCAACCACACACACGCGCGTTCTAGCGCTCCGCGTAATCTGGCCTGAATGGCGGATCCGTGCTGGGCCCCCGCACGCCCACCACTTGGGTGACACCCCCTGCACGAGACCGACCGCGCCCAAATACGGTGTACTCCTGGCACCCCTTAAGCTGACCCACCCTTATATACCGGTCCCCGCCTCCACCTACACTCGCCTCTCCGAACCTGCGTATTGACAGGCATTTTCATTTACATTCATCCCATTAAATGGTAGTAGTAAATCCTCGTTTCTTGAAAGGTATTTTCCTGAAATCCAATTCACACATTCTGCAAATCCATTACCTACCTGAAATCAAAT
>JARSSU010004486.1:0-61189 GCA_029619165.1 Eurosta solidaginis
TATCTTCACTAAATTCGGTAAACGGGCTTATATGGACCCAAAATAGATTGGTATTGAAAATTTGCGAAATTGGGCGATAACCGAATCGTCTGCGACAATGCACCTTGCCATTCAGGTATCGAGTCGGCGGTAGCCCAACATTCTCATAATATGTCGGCTGTGTTACGTTTGGGCCTGTACTTGCCAATGCTCCATCCGATTGAGATTATTTGGTTTAAACTGAAAACCGAAGTTAAAACGCCTCTTCGAATGCCTAATGTAAGTGGCGCCGGATTGCGTGAACCGCGTCTTCAATATCTAGAGAATACCATAGACGCCGCCAATTCAAAATTAACCAGAGGCTATTGCTCTAGAGCAGCGCAGCTTAGTACAATATTCCACGCATTCCCTTGCTATGCAAAATATGACAATGGGATAATAATAACAAAAATAATAAATTTTGAATCAATTTTAAATTTTTCATTATCAATTAACGTTTTCCCATTATGGATTTGGGTATTCTCAATACAAGTTTACGTTGTTTCAATATACACTTATCTTTTCCCATTACGAATTTACGCCATTACAGATTATATTTTCCCGTTGCAAAGTTTTATTTTCTCAGTATAAAATAACAATTTCTCAAAATATTTTACGTTTTCTCAGTACTGGGTTGAAAATGTGTAGTTTCTAATTTCTCCCATGATAAATATCTAGCTATATATTTATTTGTAAATAACAAGATAAATAAAAAAACAAGTAAGGACGGGACTGTCTTCGGCTATGCCGAAGACTTCATACCTTTCATGAATGGGGCTGAACAATAAACTTATCCCGTTCGTAATCTCCGAATAATCAGATATATAAGATAAGAAATATCTAGTGTACAGATCTACATACCTAAACGATTTTTAAGATAAATATAAAATAAAAAATAGGTAGGTTCTTTGTGTGAGGATGCAAAATTTCAGGTTTTTTGTGGTCTGCGTGTAAAAACTATGACTACGAATCACGTACTTCAACAATATATGACGTAAACGTAACTATTTGATGAAATGTTTTGAATTTTGAAGCTTCTAGCCGTAAAAAAGGGGCAAAAGAATACAGTTTATATGGGGTATATAATATATGTACCACCGATCTCTATGATTTTTTCAGACAACAATATATGCTATATACGTGGGCATTTTTGGTGAAATTTGAAGCTTCTAGCTGTTAAAATGGGGCAGAAATTGCGCAAAGTTTCTTATCTGAACAATCAGTTGTATGAGATATATACTATATATACAACCGATCTCTATGATTTTTTCAGACAACAATATATGCTATATACGTAAGCAATCGGTGAAATTTGAAGCTTATAGCTGTTAAAATGGGGTAGAAATTGCGAAAAGTTTCTTATCTGAACAATCGGTTGTATGAGATATATACTATATATACAACCGATCTCTATGATTTTTTCAGACAACAATATATGCTATATACGTAAGCAATCGGTGAAATTTGAAGCTTATAGCTGTTAGAATGGGGTAGAAATTGCGAAAAGTTTCTTATCTGAACAATCGGTTGTATGAGATATATACTATATATACAACCGATCTCTATGATTTTTTCAGACAACAATATATGCTATATACGTAAGCAATCGGTGAAATTTGAAGCTTATAGCTGTTAAAATGGGGTAGAAATTGCGAAAAGTTTCTTATCTGAACAATCGGTTGTATGAGATATATACTATATATACAACCGATCTCTATGATTTTTTCAGAAAACAATATATGCTATATAGGTAAGTATTCTGTGAAATTTGAAGCTTCTAGCTGTTAAAATGGGGCTAAAATTTGCGAAAATATATATATATACTATATATATATACTATATATATATACTATATATACCACCATATATATACTATATATACCACCGATCTTTATGATTTTTTCAGAAAACAATATATGCTATATACGTAAGCATTCGTTGAAATTTGAAGCGTCTAGCTCTTAAAATAGGGCAGTAATTACGAAAAGTTCCTTATCAGAACAATCGGTTGTGGGGGGGATATATACTATACATACGACCGATTTCATAATTTTTTTCAGGCAACAATATGTGCAATATTCGAAAGTATATGGTGAAGTTTGAAGCTTCAATCTGTTAAATTGGGTAAGATATTACAAAAATCCTCTTTTTCTGAAAAATCGGTTGTATGGAGGATGTATGCTATAGTGGTCCGATCCGATCGGTTCCGACAAATGTCTAATCGGACACCCAAATACACCCGCTCACCAAATTTTATCAAGATATCTCAAAAATTGAGGGACTAGTTTGCATACAAACAGACAGACGGACAGACGACAGACGGAAATGGCTAAATCAACTCAGCTCTTCAACCTGATTATTTCGGTATACTTAATGGTGGGTCTATCTATTTTCCTTTAAGGACTTACAATTTTCGGTTTCGTGACGAAATTAATATACCATTTCATTTTCATGAAAGGTATAACAAGTAAGGAAAGCTAAGCTCTGGGTGTAACCGAACATTACATACTCAGCTGAGAGCTTTGGAGACAAAATAAGGGAAAACCACCATTTAGTAAACTGAACCTAGGGTAACCCTGGAATGTGTTTGTATGACATGGGTTTCAAATGGAAGGTATTAAAGAGTATTTTAAAAGGGATTGGGCCATAGTTCTATAGGTGGACACCATTTAGGGATATCGCCATAAAGGTGGATCAGGGTTGACTCTAGAATTTGTTTGCACGATATGGGTATCAAATGCAAGGTGTTAATGAGTATTTTAAAAGGGAGTAATCCTTAGTTCCATAGGTGGACGCCGTTTCGAGATATCGCCATAAAGGTGGACCAGGGGTGACCCTAGAATTTGTTTGTACAATATGGGTATCAAAAGAAAGGTGTTAATGAGTATTTTAAAGGGAGTGATCCTTAGTTCCATAGGTGGACGCCGTTTTGAGATATCGCCATAAAGGTGGACCAGGGGTGACCATAGAATGCGTTTGTACAATATGGGTATCAAAAGAAAGGTGTTAATGAGTATTTGAAAAGGGAGTGGGTCTTCGTTCTATAGGTGGACGCCTTTTCGAGATATCGCCATAAAGGTGGACCAGGGGTGTGACTCTAGAATATGTTTGTATGATATGGGTATCAAATTAAAGGTATTAATGAGAGTTTTAAAAGGGAGTGGTGGTAGTTGTATATGTGAAGGCGTTTTCCAGATATCGACCAAAATGTGGACCAGGGTGACCCAGAACATCATCTGTTGGATAACGCTAATTTATTTATATATGTCATACCACGAACAGTATTCCTGCCAAGATTCCAAGGGCTTTTGAGTTCGCCCTGCAAAGCTTTTTCATTTCCTTCTATTTAATATGGTAGGTGTCACACCCATTTTACAAAGTTTTTTCTAAAGTTATATTTTGCGCAATAAACCAATCCAATTACCATGTTTTATCTCTTTTTTCATATTTGGTATAGAATTATGTCATTTTTTTCACTTTCTCGTAATTTTCGATATCGACAAAGTGGGCGTGGTCATAGTCGGACTTCGGCCATTTTTTATACCAAGATAAAGTGAGTTCAGGTAAGTACGTGGACTAAGTTCAGTAAAGATATATCGATTTTTGCTAAGGTTATCGTGTTAACGGCCGAACGGAAGGACAGACGGTCCACTGTGTTTAAGAACTGGGCGTGGCTTCAACCGATTTCGCCCATTTTCACAGAAAACAGTAGCCTCATAGATCAATGCCCCTACCAAATTTCACGAGGATTGGTAAATTTTTGTTCAACTTATGGCCTTAAAAGTATTCTAGACGAATTAAATGAAAAACGGCGGAGCCACGCACATTTTGAAATTTTCTCTTTATTTTTGTATTTTGTTGCACCATATCATTACTGGAGTTGAATGTTGACATAATTTACTTATATACTGTAAAGATATTAAATTTTTTGTTAAAATTTTACTCTTAAAAAATTTTTTTTTAAAAGTGGGCATGCTCGTCATCCGATTTTCTTCATTTTTATTGAGCGCATATAGTAATAGGAGTAACGTGCCTGCCAAATTTCATCATGATATCTTCAAAGACTGCCAAATTACAGCTTGCAAAACTTTTAAATTACCTTCTTTTAAAAGTGGGCTGTGCCACGCCCATTGTCCAAAATTTTACTAGTTTTCTATTTTGCGTCATAAGGTCAACGCACCTACCAAGTTTCATCGCTTTATCCGTCTTTGGTAATGAATTATCGCACTTTTTCGGTTTTTCGAAATTTTCTATATCGAAAAAGTGGCGTGGTTGTAGTCCGATTTCGTTCATTTTAAATAGCGATCTGAGATGAGCGCCCAGGAATATACATACCAAATTTCATCAAGATACCTCAAAATTTACTCAAGTTATCGTGTTTACGGACGGACGGATGGACGGACATGGCTAAATGAATTTCTTTTTTCGCCCAGATAATTTAGATATATAGAAGTCTATATCTATCTCGATTAGTTTATGCCAATACGGATTGCCCGTTATGCGAACAAAGTTAATATACTCTGTGAGCTCTGCTCAGCTGAGTATAATTAAATAAATATACTACAAGCAAACATATGCAGGTACGTAAAAACCTTCATATAACATGCTTCCGTAGAGACCCTGACATTGTAAGCTGAAGTGTTTGTACAGCTTTATTATGATAAAACAAACATTTTCTTCCAGTATCACTTATGGACATATCACAAAGGTAATACATAATAGTAAAACAAGTCAGTAAGCATGTGCCACAATAGCACATTTTCTATACATTTTATCAGATCAAGTCGTTGAATATGATTTGAATAAATAACTCGGCAAAGAAAGCTCCGATTGAAAACGGTTGTTTGCATTTTAAAGCTTAGCGGTGTGAGATAGTTCAATACAATATGCATGAATTTATAATGAGGGCGTGGAAAATCGCTATAAATCAACAGTGAGACACTCGATTGAAATTTAACTTTTGAAATATTTATTACTAATGGTAATGACTACCCGTTTGATTGATTATTTTCTTTAAAAACCTTTTAATGATTACTTGCCATTATTTGCCATTTAAATTATTACTTTCCAATTAATTAAAAAAAGCTTTTTAATTGTTGATCTTTTAGACTTTTGAAAATAAAATTCTAAATTAATCAAAAGGGGCAAAAAAGATAAATAAATAAAAAAAAGCGTAAAAAATCATGTTTTTTTTTCAAATGGTAATCCATTAGCAAGATACAAAAAAGAACGTAGTTCCACTCACATATTTTGACGTAGTTGGGGATTTTTGAAGTTTCATAATGTTTGTTGTTTTGCCGGAAGCGTTGCCATACCGTTACTGTTACCACGAAATTGTAGTTTTTCAGGATGGAAATTTCCTTTAGGATTGAAACGCAATGGTCATGTGTAAACCACAGTAAAACTTGCAATTTTATTGAAAAATAGTGGATAATGACTCATACATTTGTTAATGCCTCATATCTTTATGGCAGCTTGCCCCTAGACAGAAAAAAAATGCAGGAAAAATGCTGTTGTTCTAGCATGGCTCTATTATCACGCCCCTACAGTGGATATTTCTCAAGGAATGTGAAGAAAAAGTGTACCTCCAGTCTGCACATCTATGTCAATGCTAAAAGGGCACAGAATGTGTACAGGCGGGGTGCCCAACGTGACCCGCGGTACAACGGGCAAAAACATTCTCACAACTATTGGCTAACCTATAGAGCTACCGGATAATGTTCTCCCTAAAAAATGGTTTAACAATTGCCTCCTAAAGGGCAACGCTTGAATTATACAATAAATAAAAAAATAAAAAATGTGGACTTGTAGCCCATTTATCAAGAAATTGCGGTGTCGGTTTATAAGGTCCTCCTTTGAGCAAGCAATTGACAAACGTGTATGTTTTGTCAAAATGTTCTAAGCAAACGTACGGACACTTAAGAAGGCTATATTCCTTTGTATACTTCGATCAATGTTTCTTCCATCAAAACAATTTTCGGGAGCTCGAAAAACTTATTAAGGCTGTGTGCGAGTTGATCTAAATTTCTACCTAAATAGAGAAAAAACCTAAATCACTGGAACTGTCGGCAAGGCAGTGCAAAATAAAAATTTAGAATTTTTATGAGCATACTTTTCAACCTAAATTCAAATGTCAAATTTCAAAAACAAAAATATTGATTTTTCAATATTGTATACATATGCAAATAAATGGCTCCTGTCCATTCAATTTAAGTTAATCATAGATCATAGAGCGATGATCCGTGCTGAGATTAAGGTCCGATCGATTGTACGTGATGTTGAGCTCAATTTTGTTCAAGCTGATGTTGGCGACACAAGAATTGGATCCTTCTCAAATATGGACCGCAATCTGAACATATTTGGCAGCCAAGTGCACTAATTGGTCTAAATAAGTTATTGGAGGCGTACCAACATCACAGTATTGAATTCGAGATTGTGGAGAAAGTCATTGTGCGCGTGCTCCCACTATGTCCGAAAAAAGCCTTATAAAACAGGCACGCCATTTTCTTGAACGCTATCTTGGAATAGGTACTTACCGCGGACCCTAATTGACCTCTGTTCTTTTTAAGCGCGAAAACGTATCAAAAATCACCAAATTTCCCATATTAGCAGAAATAAACAATTTAGGTTTTCAAATCAACTCGCATAGTTTCGACAGCTTTTCCCTAAATTATTGCAGTGCTAGAAAGTTTCAGTGGAATATTAGTTTAGGTACCTAAAATTTAGGCGAACTCGCACCCAGCCTAAAAACCTTCTTTTCTAGGCTGATATTTCGTATTAAAATATTTCCAACTATGAAAGTAATTTAGTCATATTCGTTAATATGAAATCCATCAAAATTAGAAAAATTCGCAACATTTTTCAATCTGGTAGCTTGTTTTTGGTGAACTTGTCATAGTCCCCGCAAAAATCAAGTGGCTAACGTCATACTAAATGGAACTACCTTCATTTTTTTTATCACGATCCATTAGTAATTGGTTTTTTCGGAAAACATGTGAAATAAACATCATAATTGATGCTAACACCAATTCAAATTTAACAGGTCTGGTTGATTCTCATGGAATAAGAAAATTCATCATTTGTTACTGAAATAATTGTTTGTATACATTAGGGCTAACCTTGCCATATAGGGTCGAATTAAAAATGAGTGTTTTTAAAAATGTTTGTGGGAGTTTTACTTCTTTGTTATTACGCGGATTTCCAAGAACAGCAAAGAACATTAAACTGTAATGAAATGGACAGGTATTTGGACGGAAGGTTAGAAGAACTTATACTCTTGGCGAATACTTTAAAAGAGAAAGAAGTGGGTTTTGCTGCATTCGCCGGAAAATAATATATTTAGGACTATTACATTTCTGTCAGAGTGTCGCTAATATGTACGAAGCTTATGCATTCCTCAAAGATTGCTTCGAAAACGTCCCAATTAGATTGGGCGAGATTAAGAGAAGACGAGTATTGCACTTGATCGACCAAGTGGGAAAGGCGTGGGTCCAAGCGCGGGCTGTTAATTGGTGAAGATCGTGTGTAAGTCTTACAACCTTAGACTAACAAAGTTACTGCTATCATTAAAAGAAGAAGACTGTAGACTAATAGTGAGTATTATAACTCGACACTGTCTTCTGGCGTCACGTAATTAAATTAGGCCTTGTCAGTGATATCAGATGCGAGAAGTGTGGGTTGGAGGAGGAAACGGCGATGCTGCTAAGACCCCAGCTATTAGATGCAGCAAGTGTCATAGATCCTGGAAAGCTTCTAGTATTTACCAAGAGGAATGAGTTATTTTTTACATTGGTCTTCGTTTTTTTAGGGGTTTTCACTTGAAACAAACTTCAAGGTCAGTTCAACCCCACCTGGCTCGTGTCTGAGCGTCGAAAGAGTTCTGGGACAACAATTGAGCCGGAGGGTTGGCGCCAGGGTGCAGAAATTACAGAATATACAATTCATGCGAAATTTTAATTCAAAGTTAAAGGAATGGGTCGAGTCTGCTGTTTTCTGATTCGATTCAGAAATAGTAATAAGCAACGTCTTTCAGGTGGAAATTATAGACGTGAAGAAAGCAGCAGAATTTCTGGAGGAAGCGTGCTTGAGCTGCAGCCGCGTCAATATACATACATATATATATTGATAGTCAGGAGTCGATTAAGGCAGTAATCTCACACAGTAACTCATCAAGAAGTGTTTTAAGACGCAAACAAGCATTGGAAAAACTTCGCTTTGGCCGAACCATACATCCATACTGGGTTCACCATCATAAAGGGATAGAGGGCAACGAAAAGGCCGATGTAAATGAGAGTACAATACTCGCTGAAACGACAATAGACATCCCAATACGTTTGGGCGAAAGCAAAAGGTGACAGCAGTTGCATATAATCTATAAAGTAGGAAGGGCGTGGACAAAAGCGCGAAGCTGCAAAAGTTATAAGATCATATGCAAAGCTTACGATATTAGACTAAAACACTGGCTCATATCCCTGAAGAGAGAAAACTTAAGGCTCACGATGGGCATATTGACTGGACATCACATGCTTATAAGTTAAGTGTCGTCAGTAACAGCAGATGTAGGAAGTGCGAGCTGCAGGAGGAAAGGGTTGAGCACGTTGTGTGTTTATGTCCTGCGCTCGCTAGATCCTCTAGAAAACTTTTAGTGTTTGTCAAGGGGACTGAGTTATTTTATGACATAGGTCCTGGTTTTTGACAGGGTTTTTCAGTTTGGTCGTTAACTAAACTTTTGTTAACATTATGAACTAGAGTTTACCATTTCTTCTCGAACACAAGCGGGCTTTTCGAGACCCGAGAAATCGAGAACTCGACTTCTCGCGAGATTCTCGTGTCTCGAAGTACTCGCAAATCTCGCGAGCTTCTCGACATAAACTTAATTGCTGTATGGACAGTACTTATACTTAAACTTAAAACTATGCATGAATATAGCTAAACCGTTATACAAACTTTTTCATATAGTGTTGAGCATGGTTTAAGAACAGGTCCCAGACCTCTCCGGTAGGTGTCAGTACCTGTAGATGCCAATTTCCTATATGGTACATATCTTATATATAAGTAAAAAGAAAGGCTAAAATATGTGTTTGTTGGTAGCCGGTGTTTGAAGAGATGCGCCGGTCGATTTTGTTCAATCTTTCACATAACCTCACGCGGTGGTTTCATATAGGTTTGATTGCGATCGACGCACAGCGTCTCGAGATATAGGCCAAAACGTGGGTGCGTGAATGCCTAGACAGTATTTATACAATATGGATATCAGATGAAAGCTGTTGATGAGTGCTTTAGTACAGGGTACTTTTCATACCTATTGGTGACTAGGATCCCGAGATATAGGCCAAAAAGTGGATCAGGGATCCTCTCTCGGCGAACGAAAATCATAATCTACAAGTCACTTATCGTACTCGTCCTGCTGTATGGGGCAGAAGCATGGACCATGACAACAGCAGATGAAGCGGCTTTGGGAGTGTTCGAGAGAAAAGTTCTTCGAAAGAACGATGAATCGATTAAACTGAATATCGAGAGGCTCGCGAGCTTTACGAGTTATTCGAGATTCGAGAATCTCGCGAGAAGGCGAGATTCGCGAGAAATGTCGTAAGCTCTATTATGAATTCATTCAGTCTATGTGAGGTTCTCACGGACTAACCAGTTATACCTAACCTAACCTAACCTACATTATTGTTCATATAAATCTTACAACAAAAACAACATAAATCTTCAGCGAATGTTTTTGCATTTATTAAAATAACAACAATCACGTGGCCCTTAAATAGACATTTAGTTGGGACTTTTACTTGGAAGGATATTATAACTCAGCTTCAAGATAATACTTTGCCACGGAATTTGAAGAAAACCAACTGTTATTGATCTCGCCACCTCATATATTTACCTAAGTGCAGTAGTATGATGCTAATCCTACTGTGGATTGCTACTTAATATCAGTGGCATAAAATCTAAATACAAGAAAATTGCAAGCCAATTTCGCAAACTAAGTCCCTAACTCAACCCAACTCCCTACAATGTATGCCTGAGACAATGGTTGCAATTATGCAAAATTGCTACAGAGTGTGCAATTTTCTAGATATTTTTCGTCGTTCCTACAAAGTCTCTGCCGCAACATCAAAGCAGTTTTATTATGCTGCCACACTCACACAACAGCTTCGCGATAAGAACTCAGTACATTTACAAAGAAATCTTCAATGTATAATCGCAAAGATTTATCAAATTTCTGCGGTAAAATGAAGTGCGATTTCATAGTAGCCAATAGAAAAAAAAACTGTTTAAGAAAATAATATTAGCTAATTTTTTCTGTGGCTTGATATCTGGCTTCCTTTGTGCTCGAATCGCTGGTAAGCAAAATAAGGCATGCGCCATGCTTTGAAGGCCACCAAGAGAGGCAGCTCTAAGAAAAGGTGAAAAAAATGCGTGCTTTGTTCTTTTTTTCTTCTAAGCAAAGAATAAGAAAAACTACAGTAGCCAACAATTTTACTTCCTGTGTTTGTTATTTTTGTTGATAAATTACATTTTCATTTCCTTTTGTGTTTGTGTTTGCGCAAGCGATTATGAGTATTTACATTGGACTTAAGATGAATAGATGACGGCCGATGGATATGTGTAATGCGGTTAGGTCAAATCTTTAGTAGGGCAAGTGCTTGCATATTTAAATTAATACCAGTATATACCCAACAGTGAAATACCAAAAATGATATTGGGTATATTCGATAATGTCATGCATTTTGTCGAGCATGCAGCCATGATTTTACCTAAAGTTCAGAGCCGTAAAAAAATCCTCTAGTTGCTATCTGATGGCACTTGTGGCAAAGACAAGACAACTATGGCTATATTGAAAGAAATTAAACAGCCACTTGCTTCCGATATGATCGCCGAGCTTGATAGAAACACAATGTGGTAAGCTGCAAGCCTGCCAAAGCAACGGTTTCAGAGCTGCTATGGAATGCCTTTATATGCCACCAAAACATCATCTACACAGTGAGGCAGTAATACCCTCATAAAGAAGAGAAATGAAATGCTGAATAAATATTTCCTGTTAAATACTCAAAAACTTGAACATGTTAACAGTCATCTGGTTGAAGAGGCCCCGCTTCCAACAAACATAAAGAGTAATTTCCGAAAGCACTTTAAAGAAATCCGATCGACAAGAAACACCCGTTTGAACCAGTACCAGAGTGTAAGCTCCATCGATGAAGAGGCGACAAAGTTTTATGCCGATATATGCCCGACGAACCCCGTTCCCAGAGTACAATGCCCGAAAGTGGTAGTTAAGAAAAATAGGATTCCGAGAAACGCGCGCCACTCTGGCACAACTTCGATCTGGATATCTAATAGGCTAACTCTTACTTATACAGAATCAACCCCAACATACGCAATGTACGTCTTGCATGTCTCTACATGACACCCATCTCTTTTGAATTGCAATATGGAACCAACACGCCTAACACCCATTACTCTTTGGTTCGACTCTATTGAAACTGCAAGTTTCTTGGGACTTCCGTTAAAGAATATGATAGTTTACAAGTTCTTAGTTCCACTACAGGGTATAAAACTGTTCGCGTACAGTTCATACCTACATGCCATATGTAGTTTTTACAAAAGATGTATGTATGTACATGCATTCTAGGCTCTTGCGCCAATAACAACAATGCACATACGCATTTTATGTCCAAAGATGACTTTTCTATTGTTGTGAATCATTTTTCGTACCTTAAGCAGTGATTAAAATTTCCTATATGAACTTAATCATATAAACATACATACATACATAACTATATAAATTAATCGCATTAAAACTCCTACCGATTTAGCTACATATCTTTTACAAAACATAGGTAATTTGATCATATTAGCACAGTCTTTGATGTTTCAGCAGATTACAAAAATGTCTATGTAAGTCAAGCCCTACTTATATACATACTTTTGCTTGTCCAGTTTTTTTGGCTTCGCTGTTTTCTGAAAACTAGCTATTTAGCTTATCTGAATACTTTGCAAATCCTATGCTGCTGGCATGCTAACAAGCCAGGAAGGTATACATAGATCCAATCAATATGAAAATGTCAAGGAACATCTGAGCTAATGCAGGCCTAATGGCATAGCAGTATAGCGCTATCTTATATCGGGCATATATGGTCAGCGGCCATTGGATCTTTGGGCCACAATTGAGCCGGACGGTTGGTGGCAGGATGCAGAAATTGCAGAAAATACTAAACATGTGTATACGGATGGTTCCAAATTAATAGAAGGTGTCAGGGCTGCTGTTTACTATTTCCATCCAGAAACAAGTAGATCCTACAGACCCCATCTTTTATCGCGTACATATGGTCAGAATACTGCAGCATCTTTCAGGCGGAAATTATAGCTGTGCAAAAAGCAGCAGAAATTCTGGACGAAGCTTGCTTAAGCTGCAGTTCCGTCAATACATATATATTGCTACTCATGTGGCGATTAAGGCAATAATCTCACACAGCAAAGAAGCGCTGGAAAAACTTCGCTCAGGCCGGACCACACATCTTTACTAGGTTCTCGGTCATAAAGGGATAGAAGGTAACGAGAAGGCCAACGAGCTGGCCAAGGAGGGTGCAACACTCGCTGAATCGACGAAAAACTTCCCAATACATCTAGAAGTAATCAAAAGGAAAGAGGAGTTACATATGATCCATCAAGCAGGAAAGGCGGCAACAGAAACGCGGAGCTACAAAATTTCTAAGATCATGTGCAAATCATACGATATTAGACTCATAAGAGTGAAGACTTAAGGCTAACGATGTGCATACGGACGTAAGACAAATTCTGGTAACACTATGGACATACTCAGTCTATGTGAGGTCTTTACTGACCGGCCAGTTTAAACAAAACTAGTAAGCTGTGTTTTGGCATTCCCTCTTAAAACATCGCTACCATACCTAAAAATATAAACGTCCCAAAACCATATTTCTACTTGTCCCTTTCTTTCAATTGTTTTGATTATTTGACGTTCAATATTTTTAAACGCACCTGGCCAAATATATAAAAAAAACAGTATCTGTCAGAAAATATGTACCTTTCTCGTTCGTAAAAAAATAAATAAACACAAGGCGCCATAACCTCCGAAACAATTTTGGACCCAGATTCTCTTCCAATTTGCATCGTGCTCGTTTTTTAATTTCCCTACAAATTGGCGTGACGGAACCTATATGTCTTACGCCGACTTCGAACGGCATCTGCAAGGCAGATAAGTTTTCACCGAGAAGCTTTCCTCGGCAGAAATACACTTACCAAATCACTGCCTAGGGGCGACTCTGCATGGAAAAACTTTCTGGTAATTGAAAAAATTAAAATTTTGATGTTGCTTTGTCCGGGGAATGAGCCCAGGATCTTCGGTGTGGTAGTGGAGCACGCTTCCACCACACCATGGCGGCCGCTTTCTCGTTCTAATTCGGTTTAATAAAACGCTAGCTCCGACCTCCGCTGATAAGGCTGAACAATAGGAAACGCATGAGATATATAAACAACATAAAGGGAGTATTTTCTAAACTTCAAAAAGCAGGGAAGAAAACCCTATGATATGCAGTCTGAGGTCCCAGCGGGTTAGAGGCTTCAAAATATATCCGCGGCAGTATGGCGGCCGCCGTAATGTGATGGTAGCGTGCTCCGCCTACCACACCGGAGATCCTGGGTTCACACCCCAGGCAAAGCTACATCAAAAATTTTAGAAACAAGTTTTTTTCAATTAGAAGGAAATTTTTCTAAGCGGGGTCGCCCTCCGAAGTGTTTGGCAAGCACTCCGAGTGTATTTCTGCCATGAAAAGCTGTCAGTGAAAACTCATCTGCCTTGCAGATGCCATTCGGCGTCGGCATAAAACAAGTAGGTCCCATCCAGCCAATTTGTAGGTAAAAAATAGAGCAAGACGTAATTTGAAGAGAATATCGGCCTTAAATCTCTTCGGAGGTTATCGCGCCTTACATTTATTTATTTTTTTAAGTATGCCTGTGGTCAGAGACAAACAAAATACCCAAACGGTTCAAGAGGTTGTCAGCACAATTTATAGCCTCTCCAACTTAATGTTTACCCCAACTGCCCGTGGCGAATCCTGTTTCTTAGCTGCCGAAACTCTGGTGACCTCAAGTTGCATACAACATAGGGAGGGGGGGAAGATGGTCTAGAAGGTTCATTGTATCGAGATGGTCGGTCTTGTACCTTAATAGTGCTTGTACCGGAACGTACCGGATATATATCCGGAAAGGACCATCGACATTGATAACACTCCCCAAAACCTTCTGGGAATGCATTGATCGCTACAACAACAACAACGAGGTGAAGTCTGAGAGCGCGCCGAACCTCTTGCATAGTCATACGCTTTATATATGTATCGAAACGGGATCCTAATAAGCAAAGAGGCATGTTGTACCCAGAGCGCAGTTTACAGATTTTCCTTTCTTGCTTTCCAACTATTTTTCATCAAATTATTGTAACTCAAATTCCTATCCACTTTCAACCAAACATGACCATGAAAACTTCAATTCCTAGAAAAAATAAATTCGATACTCAATGAATTTGAAATATGCATTAAATATCATCAATCAACGATCCATCAACAACCTTCAAATCAGGTCTGACGTAGGTGTTTAATTTGCACAAATTTGCGCTAACTATATTGTCTGGGGCAACACCTCGTTGAGCACCAATAAAATGAAACAAAAAAGAAAGAAGTAATATTTATTTATGTATAAAACACATAAATAAAACAAAAAAAATTGTAGCACTAACTGTGTCTGACGCTAATTGACAGCATGGAGACAAAGAGGAAGAAGGTGGTATCGTGTTACGGCTAAACGGCCGTAGCGTCCAAACGACCAAATGGTCTAAAGCGGCGACACAAACTGTTAAAGGTGTTGATGTTAACACCAACTGATCGACTTGGCAAAAACTTGCTGTAGAGGCTGTTCTGAATTATTTATTTATTTTTTTAAGATTTTTTTTTATTCAAACATACTTACCCAACGTACCAATCAAATCCTATTAGTGCCAAATTTAAGTAGATTTACGTTGCTGCATGCCGCTTTGAATATAAGGTGAACATGATATACAGGGTGTCCAATATACTGGTGAATTTCAAATAAACTTTTTACGAAATCAAATATCTCACCATAGCTTTAATCAAGAGCTGCAGATAAGGAAAACCCCGAACTAAACACAATTCATTTTTCAATTAAGGGACACAGAAATTTTGAAAAGGTAAACATATTGTAACGAACTTAGGGAAATTCCGCTTATTTGCAACCTTCTACTAACGTTCGAATCACTAAACTGTTGAATAAATAACTCCACTATTCGATAATGCAAAATGGCCTTATTAAAGTACTTCACAATAATACTACTATTGCTCGCCAGATGCGTCTTAAATCAAAACTGATTGTCGCGCCTCTACTGTTGCTGCTTTTATATTGTGCGGTTTCCTCGTTCACATATTTCTAGGCGCTTCCATTTCCAGAACTTACTAGTTAGTGCTATATAATTATAACTACAGATGCACGTGTATAGCTCTCATATGCGCGTGATTTGTGAGCGACACTTCCACAATTATAACTGCATACTTTTGGGAGCATCTCAGATAAGATATCTAGCATGTGTTTGTGCGTTGCTTCTCCGCATATGATTGATCTAGTGATGTGCATACAAGTCACTGCTTAGCATCGCTTACAGATGATAGTATCCGTTAGTGCTGCTATATTCGTTACAATATAATACAGCGGCTAAATTGAATTTCGAGAAACGAGCGAACTAACAAGTGTTTCGAAATTCGAGATTATCGCGAGAAGCTTAGCTGTTCGAGAAGAAGTCGTCCAATATCAGGTTTGAGATTAATAACGGGACGACTTATAGAGCTTCTACCCAATATTGAAGTAGCTGTAAGTGTTTCCCAAAGTAAAAGTGCTTTTGCGAGGGAATTCGAGCGTAGGCGTAACAATAATACCTTAAAGTATCGCTACATTTCCTCATAACAATATGCATCAAAAAACTGAATGCTAATCGGCCCTTAGTTTGTTTTATCAAAATGTTAGAGGCTTAAACACTAAACTAACAGAATTGTATTTGAAATCGTTTAACTGCAATTACAACACTATAGCTTAACTGAACTTGGGCTAAAACCTCATGTATTAACTCAGAGATTCTTTGCCATGATTACCAAATATACAGAAATGACCGCTTGAACAGAATTGGAGGTGGAGTTTTGCTTCGGTACAATCTTCTGTACCTTCAGTGAGGTGATTTACCCGTTACCGATTCTACAGAATTCAAAGGCATTAGAATCAAGCTCGCAATGGCTTGTGTCTACTATTGCAGTCTACTATATCCCACCTTCTTCTGATCCTTCGGTGTATACGGATATATCTCCCTGTTGAAAATTGTTAATTCAATGTTGAAGCCCATTGATTCGATGATAGTCCTGGGGGACTTTAATCTCTCCGCATATATTCTGGACCATATCTGACGAGGATATTGCACCTATTTCTTCAAAAGCTGTCCCAACAATGAATTTTTATCCGAATGACTGAACCTTTCCTTAAACAGATAAATATAACTCCTAATATGTTCGGGAGGACCTTGATTTGGTATTTGTTGACGATACATCAAAATCCATTCTTAGGAGGGGTGAACCTCTTACTGTACATGAAGACCTTTACCATCCTTCCCTGGATATATCATACGAATTCGAAACAAATTCTGTGAGTGAGCGCTGTATCTAAATACGACTCTAGTTTTAGATTTGACTGTGCGAGGCTAATTTTAGCAAACTTCAGCAAACTTTATCTACAGTGGCTTCGCCCAAATACGGTGGAGATATTGACCAAAATGTGTTTGACTTTTATACCATCATTTACGGTATTTTGGGTAAAAAACGTATCGAAAACTTGTGTCTACCGAACCAGTCCAAATATGGTTCACTAAAGAGCTGTTGTCCTTAAAAAACAGATAATCGCGCTTCTTCAAATTATTCAAAATGTCGGGCTCTCACTCCGATTACTATTTTTGCGTCATAAATATTTTGAATTAAACAAAAAGTGCTATAATACATACATCTGCAAGGTGAAAAGGAAAATAACTTGCAATCCGAAAGCCTTCTATGGTTTCGTGAACCCTAAACGAAGGGTTAAAGGTTTCCGTCTGCTTTAAAATACCAGGAAGATTTGTCTAGCGACGACCAAGATATTGCTAATTTCTTTGCACAATTTTTCAAGTCCAACTATTCCGCTGAATTTACTCTTTTTGAAATGAATATCCATTTCGACTTAACTCACTTAACACAGTTAATATTCCAGCAATATCTCTTCATGAAGTTTTTTCATATTTAACATATTGAAGGAATCTTACAAGTATGCTCTCTGATTTAATTCCCACTTGCTTTTCTTAAAAATGCGCTGATCACATTTATCAGCCCCTAACTGATTTATTCAATCTGTCCCTAAAACGTGGAATTTTTTCTTCTGCTTGGAATAATCTTTTCTCATACCCCTCCACAAAAGTGGCAGCAGTCGTGTTAGAAAACTATCGAGGAATTGCAAAGTTGTCGGCCTTCCCAAAGTTGTTTGAAGCTATAGTTATCAACCAGCTAACTTTTCCATTTCTACTTTGATTGCAGAACAGCAACATGGATTCTGTAAAGGCAAATCTACCGTTACTAATCTACTCGAATTCACATCTCATGTTTCTAATGGATTTATGAGAAAATCTCACACCGCTGTTATTTTATACCGATTTCAGTAAAGTCATTTGACAAATGTATCCCACTTCTTACTTATCTACAGCTTAATCGGCTGGTTTCCAACCTGGTCTCACAGTGGATCTCGTCGTATCTCTGGCGCCGAACGCAAAAGTTATTTTTAAAAATACTCTTTCTAATGTCATTGATGTTCCCTCTAGCGTCCCACAGGACAGTCAGCTAGGTCCAATTCTGTTCTTGCTATTTATTAATGATATTTGTACACAATAAAATATTCCAAAATCTTAATGTATGCCGATGATGTGAAACTTTTTAGGTCTTATGCGTCTATCGAAGAACGCCCCTTACTTCAAGCGGATTTAAACTGCCTATTTACCTGGTGCAAACGTGAATTCAATGCCGCTTAACCTCAATAATGTACATTCATGTCCCTCTCTCGGAGATCTTCGCCAGCAGCATTTTATGTAATTACATAAGTGCTGCTGGCAAATGATCTAGAGAGTGGACAGAATTATTATTGAGGTAAGCGCATTTGGGAGTCACGATAGATACTAAACTTAGTTTCAAACCTTCATATTAATGGTACTGTCAATAAGGCTACAGGTGTTCTTTCGTTCATAAAACGGTGGTCCAAAGAATTAGTGCTCCTTATGTAACTAAAGCACTTTTCACCACTTTAGTTGACCGATACTAGAATACGGATCAATAGTCTGGAATCCTAAATATCGAGTTCTTGCAGATAGACTGAATAGTACAAAAGCATTTCTACTTTTCTCTTTAAGAAATTTCCAGTGGGACTCTGCGTATAATCTTCCACTTTATACTAGTGGGTTGAAGCTTATCAATCTTCCAACTCTTGCAGGTCGTAGAGAAATGCTAGGCGTAATATTTATGGCTAAACTACTGAATGGATCGATTTATAGCCCAATTCTCTTTAAACGAATTAAACTTTAATGTCCATCACGAGTGTCACAACATTACCAACCTCTTCTTTGAGGCAGTGCACAACTAATTTCGAATTAAATGAACCTTTTCGGTGTTTGTGTCATGATTTCATACTCATTCTAGTTCACTTGATATACCGGATTCACTTTTTACCATAAAGAAAACTGTCCTATACTATCTTAACCCGTACATAAAATAAGATATATATGTGTAACTGTTATTTTAATACTCAGCTGATGATTTTATCTGTAGCTGAGCAGTTTTAGTTCTCAACGCTTAACAAACCTCCGCCTATCAACAACTCGGCCAAAACAAATTTGTATACCTCTTTCAATCTTTCGAAACCCTCTCGGGATCTAATCGAAGTTTGAGTTGGATATCGTAAGCTGGCCGCTTTGGGAAACATGTATTCTGTATTCTAGTTTTAACAGTTTGATCCATCAAATTTGGATGATAGTGAAATCGGAGCTGTTATGCAAATATCGACTTCAATACCCTACGGGAATCCTTACTATAGAGGTTAAAAAAAAGCCAATTAGACTTTCTGCAATCTCACAAGGTTTTGATAGTTTTTGGGCATTACGTGAGTAAGGTGTAACAAACGTTCTGACCACCTTGCCAAACGGGATGCTACTCTATATATCTCAGCATCAGGACAGATATTCTCCATCCCTTCCCCTTCCAGCAACCTTAAACCTTGTTATAAATCGCAATAACTCTGCATGTATTAACCTCAGTCAATAATATTGCTAAATGTCTTAGTCTACTAACTGATACCAATACCAGCCCCTCTTTCCTAGCCCCTCTCCCCTACTTTGACGGTTTTAATTAATTATGATGAACTTACCAAACCAATCACATTTGGTATCTCGATCACTTCGATTAAGGCATATCTATTTTGGGAAAGGCATGCAGTGTCACATCCGGAATGATTTTACGATAATTAAGGGCTACTTGGGATTCATTTCGCTACTGTTTACCATCACATCGAAGACGTCTCTATAACTGTATACTATTTCGGGTCACCTCGAATCATCTAAAAACAATTTACGGATCATTTCGTAAAAATGTGTTGCTCGAGTGCAATTGGGCTACCTGTATCGTTTTCGTTGTTTTCTTAATATTTTGGATTTCTTTGCGATAATTTCTATGCATCGTTTTGGGATTATCTTCGAACTACTTAAACATCGTTTGCGCTTTAATTTCGACATGTGGTCGGGACTGTTTGAAGAATATTTTATAGACTGTCCCGTAACTGTTTTCAGGATCATATGCGTCGACACGAACACATATTTTAACCGTTTATGCCTGCTTCTCGCACTTCCTTCATTGACGAGCTTACTCATAAGCATGTGATGCCAGGAGGTAGTAGTTAGCATGCCCATCATGAGCTTTAAGTCTTCTCTATGTTAGAGACCTAAACAGTTTTTTGAGTCTCACGTAGTAGGCTTTGTACATGATCGAGTCCTCCTTTGCCACTCAGCAGGCCATGTTTCGTGTATAGTTACATTCTGCCATTTCGCACGCTGTGCGCTAACCCTCCATCTCTTGTGATCCAAGATGTCTTCAAGCTCCGGCACAGGCCCATTTATTCATGTGCATATTATTAAAAGCGCTGAGGTCTGAAGCCTGTGTTGCAGTTGCTATCGCGTAGTTTTTTGGCCATAGGACGTGTACATGACTGCAATGCTGCTATCGGTGTAGTATTCGCAGTGCTCCCGTTATGTGATAATGTGCATACTTTCTCAAGTTTTTTTTGCGTATATGTCATTTTTGTGCGACTGCTTCAACAAACTAGAACCACATAGTAAGCATTTGGCTTGAAATTGCCGTATACACCCTATGAGAGAGTTATGCGTTAGGCCCACATGTATCCTGGCAAACCTCTTTCATGCATATACGGTGCGCTGAAAAGGTACTCCGCTTCAGATTCACAGGCATATACGTAAATACCGAAGAGCCTAAACCATAAGAGAGCTTGATTGTGACGACTAAAACTTCAACTGCATATGCACGTGAGTTTGACCAAATAAAGGATAATTTGCAACAGTTTTGCTATATGGTGGGCCCGATTTTCTGATAAAAAAAGGCGTTGCTCTTTGATATAGCAATATAATCTCGCAAAGATATTGAATGCCTTCATTAAATATATCCTTGTAAAAATATTAATTCTAAGAATATATTCACCATATTTGGTAGATAGGAAACACCCTGTATTGCATTAAGGTATGCATGTGTACACATACATATGTGTGTGCGTTTGTTGTCTTATGCATATATATTCCAATTAAGAGTCTCAGATACCCAGCTTGAGCCTCTCAAAATGCCATTAATCACCCGTTAAACTATGTTCTAAAAATGCTAAACAAGAATGAAACAAACAAAACTAGCGACAGCTATAAAATAATAACAACAAACAAAACAAGTAATTCAGCAAAGCAACTCCAATCTGCCATCTCCTGCCAGTCTCGCACGAGTTAAATTATTTTTTGTGCTCGCCTAGCGAGTCAGCATAAAAACAAGAAAAAGGTCTTATTGAAGTCAAACTAGTAACAACAAAAATAACAATTGACAGGTTACCAACTAAATTGTTGCAAAAAGGTGCGAAATACTTCGCACGTTCCTTTTTTTCGAAAATAATTCTTGTTGTTGTTGGAGTTAGGTTGCGCTTATTTTTTCTTCTATGAAATTCACACCTTACTGCTAAATCGGAGCCACACGAATGAACGAAAGGACTAATGGACATTCAAATACACAAAATCATTCAGGTAAAGTTCAAAATTGAAAAAGCATTTAAAATGAATGAGCACAAAATTGCTCACAGACCACTGCAATGCCAAAATATAATTTATTAACAACGCATATAAACATACATACATACATTCACAATAATGATCAACGCCCTGCAAAAAATGCGACTAGTCTAGGATGAATCCGAGCTGAGTCGCAAAGGAGTATGCGACTATAGCCAGTTCTGATCTCTTTATATGGGTTGGAGTGGTCCCTTTTGTTTGAGCATGTCCTATGGAGAGACCAATTGTACCTGTTTATGCCTGAACGGGTAGTGTCGGACTGGTCCTCTTTATACCCCTACGGGTACTGTCGGACAGATCCTTTTTGTAATGTTCGACACTTCCTCTTTGTACCCCTTTGGGTACTGTTCGACACGCCCTCTTTTTACCCCTACGTGTACTGTCGGACAGATCTTTTCTGTACTGTTCGACACTTCCTCTTTGTACCCCTATGGGAAGTGTCCGACAGGCCCTTTTTGTATCCATACGGGTAGTGTCGGACATATTCTCTTCGTGCCTCTACAGCCAGAGTCACACAAGTCTCTTTTGTTCGCCTATGGGTACTGTCGGACAAGTCCTCTTTCTACCCGTACGGAATTTCTTACGGATTTTATAATTTTTTAAACTCTAATACAATATTCTTAATTTTTTTTCGTATTGGTGTTGTAGAATAATAAAAACAAAACAAATATTACGATAATGGAACATATGGTCCTAGTATTTTAGGTTCGGTATAGAGCTCCGCATTTTTCTTAAATAATGCTATTCAATCACATTTAATCTTTTTATTTTATTCATTTCGTTGCTGTTTGTTTTTATTTTGTTTTTTTTCAATTGGCTACATAAATTTCAAACTGACTGATGCCAATATACCCAAAAGGGACTATAGACGGATCAATTACACCCCACTGTGGACAAAAGACATCAATCCCAGACCGCTGTTTTAGGGATTTATCGCACGATTTTTTGCATGGGCGTGTGGCAGTTTAGTTAATTTGGTTTGGTGTTGATACTCGTCATCGTCTTTGACTACGTTAAATGGGCGCGTCTTATGTTTGCACAAAATTTGCAACACGCAAAACGCCTGCCACTCATTCAAGCACTGCAAGCTGTAAAGTGGTGCGCCATATGTGGCATGCAATGTGGCGCCTCAAAAGTGTTATTGTGCATATTTTATTGTTTTCGGCATTCACTCAAAGAATCGTGCAACATTTCACACTTGATTCTGATTCTTGAGGGCGTTTAACGGTCACATTTTTTACACAAAAGTACAGTTCAACTCGTCGCTTTGTCGGCTTTTGCGCAAATGAATTTCTAAGGTGTTGCCGCTTTGCAGGGGTTGTGCTCTAAATTTTTATTATTTTAAGAACTTTCTGCCATTAAATTTCACTGCAATTACTCATAATGTGCGCTAATTATGTAGTGTGCGCTAATTTATTTAGCACTCCTACACACATACGTACATATGTGCGACATTTTCAAGAGCCTTCATGCGAATTAACAGAAGGTAACCAGGACCGTTAAATAATGATTAAAAATTGTAATTATATCACTTTCAGCTTGGAACATGCTTTGTCAGACTATGAATGGAGGGCACTTGACAGGTCAAATACTGGTTCATTTGCTGAAATCTGGTAAGATACTCGACCAGCCATCCTCATACGGGCCACTTTTATGTTGTGTCGAGCGAATTATTAGTAAGCGTTTGCAGCAGACCCTGAAAGCCCAGGTGCTTGTCAAATAGTCAGTTTGGATTTCGACAATCAAGATCCAGGATAGATGCAATACAAAAAGTTGTCATATAGCCCATGAAGCCATAACCGGAGGTAAAATTAAAGAAAGTTGTGTGCACTGATTACTTTGAATATAAGAATACTTTAAACACCGCGAACTGGATGCAGATAATGACGGCGCTATGAAACTTTGGCACACCTGCTCACTTGCTCAGAATAATTGGTAGCTATTTTAGCAACAGCATACCCCCTCTGATAAGGATCAGGGACCAAGACAGTACAGCAACACCGGCGGTGTACCTCAGGGGTCTGTTATTGAGCCAATGCCATGGAATGCGATGTATGGCGGTGCGCTACAAATCGATCTCCCCGGAGGCACGCAAATTGTCGGCAATGCAGATGATATTGTGGTAGTAGAAGTGGCCAAGAAACTGGTTCTGCTCCAAGCAGTACGTGATGACGCCGTAGGAAGAAAAAGGAAATGGCTGACGAACATACACTTTGAACACATTCAGTCCCTGTGAGGTTTTATTGATGGTCCAATTCAAATTGGATTAAGGCAGAAGTGCTTTGGTTACCTCAAAGCGGACTGTAGTAAACATGTGACTCAGAACTTGCTTCAACTATTATCCGAGGTAACTAGCTCGATAATACTATATGTAGCACCAGTATGGCACGGATCTAAAAGGAGCCACCAAAAAGAGATGATAGCAGCCTACAATAGCATGTGCCTATCGGACGGTGTCCGTCGACGCGATCCTTGTGTAGTCCCAGTGGAACTACTTTACAAGTGAAATGGCCGACCTGTATGGCAGTCGAGTCGGCCGATCATCTGACGATGCGAAGAAAAGCGCAAGATCAGCAAGTGCCAAGAATGGTGAGAAGAATCGAAGAAAGGGCGCTGGACCTTCATAATAGTTTGGAATATACTAGAATGGCACAAACGGAAGCACGGCAAACTAAACTTACACCTCATGTAGATATTGAACGGGCACGGCGGTTTGAAGGAGTATTTACATAAGCGTAGAATAGAGGAGGATCCTTTTTGTCCATACTGTCCCACTGAATTGGAAAATGCAGAACACGTAATGTTTCATTGCCCTCGTTTTCACGGCGAAAGACCTTTTGCACACAGAGTCTCTGGAGAAAAGCCTTCCATTAGGAACTTAGTTCCCCTTATGTGCAGCGACGTACATTGTTGGCCTAACGTGAGTTAGATGGTGTTTCTAGTTATGATGTGATCGATGCATAAATGGAGCGCAGAGAAATGTGCATGAGAAGCAAGGGCGGCTAACTCGCCTTCCCCCCGTGGCGTTAAGCCACGCGGCGGTACCAAGAGTGTGAACAAGATTAGCCTAGTTTCATAGGAACACTTGAGGGCAGTGTGTTGCCCCAACGTTCAAGAAAAATGGCATGCTTCTCAGACGAAGCATATATCAGCTTCAGCATCCTCCAAATGAGAGTAGAGAAAGGAAAGCCTTCAGAAACCCTAGAACCACAGCCTGGTACAAATTCATAAATATGTAGCAGGAAGACTTGGGCAACCTAAAGATGTTACTACGGTAGAGGAGTTGGAAAAATACAACAACTTCTTATCAAAGGCACTGTGTACTGATCATCTGAGAAGATTCAAGAGAAAGGCTAAGGTACTATGGTGGAGTAAGGAGTTGAGTCCTGCCCTTTAGATTTTTAAGCTATCAAAAGTTGCGAAAAGCGACGAGTGCTAGAATACAGATATCTATTGAGGATCTATAAACGTGAAATCAGCAGGTCAAAGGAGGTTTCATTCAAAAATTTCTGTGCGGATATAGAACGCTCCAGCGATACGGCGAGACTGAAGAAAGTCCCATCTAAGGGATCCGATCTCAGCAAAGTTTTTTAATACTTCTTTGTATTTCAGAACATTTCTTGATAAAGTACTGTGTGAGATTATCGCCAAAATTGCCTGACTATCAATATATATATGGGGTATTCCATCCCATTTCGACCAATTTTGAACCGACCCCTTTAGAATTGGCTGAAAGTTTTTCTTCTTTTTCTAGCTTACGAAAGACGTTTTTCTGAAGTTTTTCAAATTTTTTCATCCAACTCAAAAAAGGTTATGAATTTTAAAAAAAAACACGTTTTTGATTTCAAAATGCTATAACTTTTTCAAAAATTGACCGTTTGGGATCTTTTTTATTTTTAAATATGTTTTTAAATGTACTTTTCGGAAAAAATACAAAAAAGATTTTAAAGTTTTTTTTCAATTAAATAATTCTCGGCCCACTCCGCGATTAGTGCGATTTGCAGAATGATTAAAGTTTTTATGAGAAAAAAAGCGAAATTCGCAATTCCCCAAATCTCGAAAAACTGAAAATATTTACCATTTTTTTGAATTTTTTCCGAAAAGTACATTTAAAAACAAAATTAAAAAAAAAGATCCCAAACGGTCAATTTTTGAAAAAGTTTATAGCATTTTGAAAACAAAATGGTGTTTTTTTTAAAATTCATAACCTTTTTTGAGTTGGATGAAAAAATTTGAAAAACTTCTGAAAAACGTCTTTCGTAAGCTAGAAAAAGAAGAAAAACTTTCACCAATTCTAAAGGGGTCGGGTTCAAAATTGGTCGAAATGGGGTGGAATACCCCTTATATTGTCGGGAATGCAGCTTAAGAACGCTTCCTCCAAATTTTCTACTGCTTTCTTCGCGTCTATAATTTTCCCATTTCATTTGAAAGAAGCTTCAATAGGCTGCCAGTTAGTAGGATCAACTTAATTTTGGATCGATACAGTAAACAACTGTTTTTTTTTGTCCTCAAAATAGAAAGGTGCGGAATTTTATTTTCTTTGAAGATTTTTTTAAGAATCCACCTAAGATAATTATTCGACCCAAACTTTTTCAACTCAAACAAATAAAAAACGTTTCTGTTCAAGGATAGGAAAGCTCTGCCACTATAGTCTCACAACATGTGTATAAAATAGTATCACACAATCCTATTTAGTATATAATAACAAAATGTTCCTTTTTATGTCCATTTTTCTTCCACTAAAACAAAAGTACGACAACGGTATCAATTAGAAGTTGAGCTTATAAAACGCACCTTTTTACAATTCACTGAATTAACGATTATATCCTGTTTCTGAAAAGCAATAACATAATAAAAATGTACTTACCAATTCAAACTAATAAAATGTGCAGGGGACATCAAAAAATTGATTTATACAATGCGGGAAGCAACGAATGTATAGATCCTGGACTACATTTCACTCGCTGTGTTATTGTATATAATTGTGGTAAAGCCAAAATGTGGACAGCAGTGTCCATGTGCTTAAAATGCAATAATCAATACAACGCTATTATCAAAAATCTCCCTTTCGATCGTTGCACGAATAGCGTGCCGCAAATATCCGTCTAGAGCACAAAATTGTGGCAAATTTCATAAAATTTTGACCTGTTGAAATTATTTTTTGGCAAGTGACGAAGTGTTGCACGCATGTGGAATATGTGTAAGACTCTACTCATTTTATCAATTTCGGTAAAAATTGAAAGCAAAATTATTCGTTGATTGCTCAATTTAGAGGCTTTGCCATGCACTTGCACATTGGCCTGTGAATATGCGATCAGGTGCGTAGCCACTTGACTAAGATTGGTCCAAGAATTTATGAAGTCTCAAAATAATCGATATTTTTGAAAAATCTTATTCATGCGCTGTGAACATAACGTGACATAAGGGAGGAGCGCTAGATCAAGAGGTACTGAAGGATGGTTGAACTAAAGAGAGAATAGAGTAAGCAATAGAAACGACGATGCAAAATAATAATAATAATAATATTTTTATCATGATAGAAACTGCTTGAATTTATTTTCAAACAAGCAGACCTAGCAGAGCTTGTTCTGCCATAACTCGGTATTTCCGCATAACTTTTTAAGAAATGTTTACCTCTTACTCTCCTTTCACTTTTCTTTATACTTTTATTCACTTCACCCTCTTCCTTTCTCTTTCCATGCCTCTTTTTCTCCCTCTCCGTCTTGTCCTCACTTTTTTTCGCTCTATCTATCCCTATCTCTCTGCCTTCGTCTAACTCTATCTCATTCTCAATTTCTTTCTCCTTACCTCTTTTCTCTTCTCTAGTTATTTTATTCTTCTCTATCCCTTATTCCCAGTCCCAGTCCCAGTCCCAGTCCCAGTCCCAGTCCCAGTCCAGTCCCAGTCCCAGTCCCAGTCCCAGTCCCAGTCCCACCTGTCCCAGTCCCAGTCCCAGTCACCGTTCAGTCCTAGTCCCAGTCCCATCCCAGTTCCAGCCCCAGTCCCAGTTTCAGCCCCAGTGCCAGTGCCGGTCCCAGTTTCAGTCCCAGCCCCAATCCCAGTCACGTTCAGCCCCAGTCACGGTCACATTCATAGTCCAGTCCCAGTCCCAGTGTCAGTCCCAACCTAGTCCCAGTCCCAGTCCTCGTCCAATTTTCCAGTTCTAGTTTCAGTTCCAGTCCCACTCCCAGTCGGTCCCTGGTCCACTTCCCGAAAAGAACTTTTCTCTCCGTAAGAACCATTCTCGTACTTCACGGAATATTCTAAAATAAAGAATTAGATAAATCGGTCCAACCCTCTTCCGCCTAGCAAAATATTCAGATTATGCACACAACCATTGTTCGGCAGTGTATACAAGTATTCAGTAGCAGGACGCATCCCATATAGTGATAAAGCCTGACTCATATAGGACATTGTCTCAATATCAAGTTTAGAGCCATAGATAGTTGGGAGTAGGTCGCGCCACAGGTTTCATCCATGAGGTGGCCATTTTGGTGTGACAACTGAAGCAATGATTTCGAAAGATGATTTATCATATTTGCTTAAAAAGTACAATTAAACTTAAACAAGTCTAATCAAAAAGTCCCACAAAGTAATCCAAATATTTTTTTGGAATATATTGAAATTATTTTAGAAAACACTAATAAAAAAGACCCGCATATTGAACGTTTTAAGTTTTTTAAGGACCTGAAATCGTTGGGCTTAGATTTCCGCAACGATTAAAGTTCGTCAAAACAGACTTAACGTTTTCCACATTTATAAACTTAGTTAAGCAATTCTCCAACGTTCATAAAAAGGTGTGTCTGCAAACAATCCAAGTAGCTTCATATACATGTGCAAACATTTCCTGACCAATATGAAGTCTGAATCGTGTCTCTGAGCCTAATCTCGCAAAAAAAAACACCTTCGAAAATACCAGCAAACCTGTTTCAGGAAGACTAAACTTCCGGAGACTTAGACTGATGATATCATGTCCCAGCTGAATGATGCTGATGACGAGTTTTCTGTTAGTCGGGAGTAGTTCCTCGAGATTTAGAGACCTATTCGGCGATATAGGTTAGGTTTGATTAAAGCGGCTGCTGCGGAGGCCACATAGGCTTGTGTTAGTAGGCCCGTTGTGATACCATAAAAAAGCACCGCTACTTCTCCTCCTCGAAACTTTACGAGGAGCTAAAAGGCCTAATAAGCGTATATTACATAGAAAGGAAGCTCCTAGAAAGCGGCGTCTTCCACTAATTAAAGGCAGGCAGTTACACATTAGATATCACTTCGTCGCCTTCACAACTCCTTCAGTATCGACGATAGGGCATTCCTAGCTTTTCTAGATGCCTACCAATAAAACAGTGCATAGGTAATACTTCTACAAGCATGGAAATTTGATCACTACTTAGAGTGTAAACGTGTCATGATTTTATAAGATTCAGTTAAGACCTGGATTGCTTAGATGTACGTAGGTTTTTAGCCTAGATGGTTGGCTTGACGGTAGATATACTCTTTCAGCATTAGCTTGCATGTGGCAAAGGGTTATCCTAAGCGTTTTTTCAGGAAGAATCTCGTTTTGTCTTGCGCTGTCTAACAAGTTTGTCTGCAACACTGTTCCCCCTCAATGTTCCTGTGCCAGGGGCCATGTGAGGTATACACAGTATATTTTATGAGGAGCTATCCACAATCATTGGAATATTTAGGCGATTGACATTGAAAGAGCTAGCCTGGCGAGGCTATGTAAAGCCCCGCCATGTTAAGAGGCTTAGAATATTCTCACGGTAGGCATGCCTGGTGACTAAAATCCACACGCGTGTTTGCGTACCTCAATAGTTGTTGTTGTTGTTGTAGCGATAAGACCTTGGGGAGTGTTATCGATGTTGATGCTCCTTCGCAACGTACCGGATCTTCATCCGGATCCGGTACGTTCCGATACCAAGCCCGACCATCTCGGAACGATAATGAGACAGGACTCACCACGGATAGTGAGGTTGACAATTGGGTTGGAGGAGCTACATATTGCGCCGGCAGCCCCTTGAAAGGGTTGGGATACTTAAATCTATTGGTATTTTAGTCGCCTCTTACGACAGGCATACCTACCGTGGATATAGCCCGTTCCTACGTTACCGGCTCAGGCCCACAATTACCCACCCCTTAAGCGCCCGTGTGTGCCAATAAAATCCATGTGATGCTTTTGCAGGTTTTATAATCGTGCCAATCGACAAATCATTTAATTTAAAAGAAATAAAATTTGTAACATTGTCGAAGCGAACATTGACTTTAAGGCATATCTACAGTGTTGTTGCTCTTGAATTTTTCGCCTAAACACACTGATCGAGTTGATTGAATAGTTTTGCTTTTGGTACTTAATACTCTTACTTTTTTAACTTTATATTTATGTACGTCTCTCTACAAAAAAACAATTTTATTTTACTTATTTCGTTTGATCCGTTTTTTTTTCAACGTTCTCCCAAGTTTTGGATACCTTAATATGAGCGTTTATTGATTTTTAATGAAGCAAAAATTTTGCGGAATTATGCTTTGAAGTAATCCAGAGTTTTTAGTAGTTCTGCTACAATATCGCAAATGCTCTCACTTGAATACAGGACTAAATGCATTACGTTTTAATAAAAAGTAATTGGATGTTTTTTAGTTTTGCCGTATTAGTTAACTCACAAGCTAAGGATTATTAGTTCGAAACCCCAATGATTTGTAGAAACCGATAATTATTGCTGTTCCGCACAAGCTTGTTTATTTTGGATTTTTTATATACATGCTAGCAGACCCGAAGAGGTTGTTCCTCTAGCTTTGGTCTATCTGCAAAACTTAAAATCCGTTTTTACCTCTTACTCTCCCTTTCCCTCTCTCTCCACTTTTCCTTATCCTTTTATACACTATACCCTCTGCCGTTCTCTTTTTCTGAGTCTCTTTCTCTTTCATCTCCGCCTTTTCCCTCAATCCTTTTCCGCTCCATCTATACTTATCTCTCTATCTTCATCTAACTATATCTCTTTCTTATTGCCTCTTTTCTTTTCTCCCTAGTTCTTCTTACTCTTCTCCATCCCTTGTTCCCAGTCCCAGTCCCAATACCAGTCCAGTCCCAGTCCTAGTGCAAGTCCCAGTCCCAATTCCTGTTGCAGGTTAAGTAACAGTCCAAGTGTCAGTCTGTCCCTGCTTCATTTGCCGGAAAAAAAATGTCGTTAATACTTATTTAGGCAAAGGCCTACCTATATACCAAACATCAGACAATTGAACCATGAATACAGTTTGTTTCGATTGATTGGTTCCTAGTCCCTTCTCTGAAAAAAGACTCATCTAGGCAAAGGGCTACTTATATACCAAATTTCGGACAAATCAAACGTTGAATAGTATATGTTCGAATAGATCGGTCCCTGATCCACTTCCCGGATAGAAACTTCACAGGAACGCTATCCTATCTTTCAAATTGGATCAAACTGCACTCGGTGGTGTGCAAATTTGATTAAAATCGGTTAAAATAGTTTAGGAGTCCATCGCGGACTAACAACGTGACACGCACTTTATATGTATTAAAAATCTTTCACAACCAAATTTCTATTTTTGTTCCGACATGTACCACACAATAGCTGTGTTTTTTTTTACATGTATATACATATGCACTTAATCTATATATGAACTGCTACCTGCGTAACTTCATCTACATTTAAAGAAATTGTTGCACAGGAGATTATTGCTTTTAATTTCAGTATACATTATACTCAGTTGCAACTTAAATGTATCTCTTCATTTTATATCTACACTATTCTCCACTTCTATGACTGAAAAGTTGTGTGTGTCCACGATTCATCGCAACCTATTCAGCTATAGGTTATACATTACGACCAACAGAGTTGCGTGTCTCTCTACTTCAGCCGCGAGTCTTCAATAATTGCCGCTAGATGGGTCTCCTAAACATTGCCTAAGTGATGATAAGCATGCTTTTTAACCGCAATTGTAGATGTATACACATGTAAATAAACACGATATTTTTAATTCTCTTTCGCCACGAAAACTGAAATATGTACCATTTCTCCCGTACCAACCATGGATGCTCCATTTCTTCACTGCTCCGACTTCACGCCATAAGAAAAACAGCGCATTGACTTTGTTAAAGTTTAAAATTTTACTACCTACATGAAAACAAAATCGAGTTAAGCGACATCTGGTGGTCAAGGAAAATTCTCCAGTCAAAATTTTTTCAATCAAAATATTCAATGGTTATACAATATTGAAACAAACTCAGTAAATTGTATCATTATTTCCGTAAATGATATTTATTTTGATAATAAAAACAGTTCACTACTAAAATTAATTAATAGTATTTTATTGTTTATACCCTTTTTTTTACTTTTTTTTGTGTAGCAACTTTGTAGCACCCGCCAAAAAAAGCTTGTAAACAAATAGCCAAATGTAATTCGGCATGCAGAACAATTTTTATTACCAAAATGTAGTAAACGAATATTTGAAATGGCTATCACAATACATATACATGCAGCGGCGTCATAAAATCACCACCAAGGTGGCAGTGCTTCCCATAAAATGCCACTTGATGATTTTTACAACCACAATTCATGGCTTTCTGAATGCCGTCCTTGCCACTGTCGCTTCACTTTCGCTTTGCTAGCATCATACACGACAAACCATTCCTTGCTCACCAATAGTGTTGTTTCGATACCACCTTGTACTCCATACCTGTACTCATACAAATGGATCGATCGGAAAGTAATCGATAGCAAAATATGTTGTTACTCACTCGTAACGTACTCATTAAAAAGCTCAGTAAAACTTAAGAAGCTTTTTGCGTAACTTGTTAAAGCAACTCACTCAAACTCGCGATTGTCTCATAACCATGGAATCCTCGCAAATGAAACGATTTTCAATTAAGTTAGCAAGCTTTACACGGTTTACGTACTTTGCGAGGGATGGCGCGAGCGTTCATGAGTCGCCCTTTATAAGCACATTGGATTATGTATGGGGAGCGTAAACACACAATTTTAGTGCATTAGTTAATTTACTCATATCTTTAGAACTTTTAAAGTATGTTAGCTTCCGGATTACTAATCCTTAATACGCGTCTTTAAATACCCCATTTCTTTCTTACGTGAAAGACTGAAACCCAAAATCAACGAACTGATTATCAGTGCGGCTTCAGACCTGGTTAATCTACTATCGGCCAGAGCTTTTGGATACGCCAATTTTGAAGAAAACTCAGATATTATTCCAGAGGACTTTTGGATTGACTTTTTAAGCAACCGCGAGATCGTGGTCAATTAATAATGGTGATTCTTCTAAAACTCCCAAACGATTGCAATTTATGAGTGGAAAGCGATATTCTTTTTGAAGTATTTTTATATGGGAACTCAAAATTGCCAAATGTAGAACGGAATAAAATCAGACAGGTGAAGTCAATATTACAAAATGGAGTCGCATTTCACAATACTCGCACTCATAATTTAAATGTTGCTTCTTGACTTAGCTGCAGCATTGATTTTTTCAGTATCATAAAAAATACTGCATTAATGCCTTTCTGAAATATGAAGTAACGTACAGGAAATAACCACTGCGGTCGTTTATTCCTTTTTTAGGAGAGTTTATTTCATTTTTCTGAGAGAAAGGGAAACAATTTTAGTCAACAGCACCGAACGGCTAGATCTTCAAAGTATCACATTGTCCACAATTAAAGAATATGGAAACATACTGCTAATAGATGATATGAAACAATGTTATGAAGTTGCGGATGAGTATATGGAAAGTTTGTAATACGAAAATTTGGTATTGACGGCATACGGTCCGAAGACCCCATATTTATCTACATATATAAACCAAGCGTTGATGTGGGCTTATTGAGCAGAAAGAGGTGGCTGGTGTAAAAATATATAGCGCAGAAGTTAACAGCAACGAAGCTTCAAAAAAACAGAGTTTATGGAAAAAATTTTGGCTTATGAGAACTTTATTTTGTAAAGCTCTGGCTAACCCTGGAAACATTGAGGCACAAATGAAATAATTTCAGCCGTATGATCAACCCGACAAACATTGTTCCGACTTTCTCTATCCATCCACTAGCGTCTCCTCTGTCTAGCCGTTTTCCTCTCTTATTTTCTTTACATTCTGCATTTTCTAGTTTATTCTAATCGACTCATTCAATTCCCCGATCTCTTTAATCCTTTCGCAAATCTTCCCCCTTTTCCTCTGACTTTTCCCGATCTTGCTCTTATTCAGCTCCAACTCTCACTATTATTCTTAATCTTATTCTTTTTACTACTTTGTCTAAAACCATTACCCTTATTCTTACTTTTACTCTCACTCTCCGTCTTCCTCTTATTCTGTTTACTTTTTCGACTTTCCTCTAACTTCCTCCTCCTTTTCTTCACATTTCATCTATTTTCTTTTCGTTTTTCTTTCATATCCCCGTTTTCACTGAGGATATATATCGAGTTTGGCTTTTTTGCGCACATTACGTAGTAGTAAAAAATAGCAAAATAGTACCAAAAATTTTCCCTCCCTACTACTTTAAATTCATGACCGGATTATGAGGACCATCAAATTTTATTTGTTGTAGTACTGACTTCACCTGTCTGGTTTTATTGCGTCATGAGATACAATTTGGAGAGAATTGTCAGAGCGAAAGTTTACAGAAACACAGAAGGCGTTATTTGACATGAGTAACTAATCGACACCTCGATACTGTCTGTGCCCACGTACTCGATATGCAAAAAGATACTTGTACGAATACAAAAATTATAAGGTACTTGAGCAAAGTACTCGAGTGTGTACTCGTTGGTACTCGTATCGGAACAACACTACTCACCAATCAATGAATTGGTCACATAAAAGTCAATACAACTTTGTTGCATACCAGCTTCTCTATACACCCCAAGTGCTAGAGTAGCAAAAACATTTTATTAAATTAAACACAATTGAGCATCGTAAAAAATCATTTATAGCTAAGCAGGCCACACTAAGGGATCTCGCCTTATACGTTAGTGCCTAAATACACTCGGTCTTATTGCCTACCGATCTGTGTTGATCTGTGTCGATCGCTTGATTTGCACTAAGTCGGTGGACTCTGTATTATCCCTAATCCATTAAAAATTCTTAATCACTGTTGACGATCTTTTTGTTATCATTATCACGATTTGTGCTTTAAATGCTGAGTTGGAATTAATAAAGCTATAAAAAATTCGTTGCGATTTTTATTATCTGTGATTGCAAAGTTCAACGGTTCAATGCAGGATTATTTAAGCGCCGCCTGTCTGATCCAATAAAGTAAAACTTTGTAGATTTTCAGCGATAAAAATTTTGTTTGCTTTCTGTTCTTCATTTTATGACTAGCTTCAGTGTATAAGTGGCGTTTATGGAAACAAAATTGAATAAAGCCGAGGAAGTTTGCAATACAAGCGCGAAGGGCAGTAGAAGTTTTGTATAAAGAGATATGTGAGGGACGACGCATAAGCTTTGAACTTGAAGAGAAGCAAATGCAAGCCGTTTGACTTTTTATAAGCCTTCTCATCTACTACGTTAACTGTAAGTATCTAGCGTCCATAATATTGAAACATTGCACTTGGTCCATTTCTTTTTTAGATCTAAAATTCCCCTTAAAAAATATTGATAATGGCGCTCGAAAAAACTTAAAACCAGGTTATCAGTCGCTTTCGTCGGAAGATCTGAATCAAAGTGGTGCTTCGAGTCTCGTCTATAGTCGCCAAAACGTTCAAAAAATTGCCATGATCCGTAGGACTTCCTGAATATCTCAATTTCTGAAGCATCTATAAGAATTTTTTATTATAAATATTTTCCTAGCTTTTTTCAACTTAAAACTAGACACTATCGTTGCGGCACCTAACGGAAGTTCGCAATGCTGTCAGTAGCATTGCCACCCCACACTCATATAGTTAACACTACATACGGACCCAGGATACAGCTATCAGTCCCACTACAACATGATCGGCAAGCGAAAGAGAATGCACATACGAAATGCAAGTAATAGCTTGCAAGCTTTTCATTGTCGTCACATCCGCGTAACCACAAACTTTTCAAACTCATAATACGTCTTAAACTTAGGTTAGGTAAGGTTGAGGTGACCGATCAATAGAGACTTCACATGGACTGAATGTCTCCATAGTGTTACCATTATTTGTTTGACGACCAAACGGAAGAACCCCAAGCAAGTACCAGGACTTATGTTATAGAATAACTCCGTCCTCTTGGCAAATACTAGTTGAAAGGACCTAGATTAATTGCTGCCTCGGGATCTGGCAACTCTGCCGCCCCTAATAACTGAAGCGCAGAACAAGATCTACACAAGGTGCTCAATCGTTTCTCTCTGCAGCTCGCACTTCCTCCGCCTGCTATTACTGATGAGGCCTAACTTATAAGCATGTGACGCCAGAAGGCAGTGTCAAGTTAGTATGCCCATTGTGAGCCTTAAGTCTTCTCTCTTCAGAGATATGAGCCACTTTGTGAGTCTAGTATCGTAGGCTCTGCACATGATCTTAGAAATTTTGCAGCCCCTCGCTTTTCCCACGCCTTTCCTACTGATAGACCATATGCAACTCTGTCTACTTTTAATTTCTCCCAAACAGATTGGTACGTCTAGCGCCGTTTGGGCTGTGAGGGCACCCTCCTTTGTCAACTCATCGCCCTTTTCGTACCTTCTATACTTACGTCGAAATAGTATGCCTTTGATAGGACATTTAAGCGCGCCCGCCATTTTTGATCTAGTCAGTGATTTCGGTCGACCCTACTTTTTTGTGTGTCCTGAGATTGGGCATGAAAGAACCTATTTCCTACCTCCTTCTCCCAGTATCAGATGCATCTACCGCCCACCTATCTATGGGACCAGGCCAACATATTACCTGTGTATCATAGATTTCACCAATTATCGGTTGCTTGGAAATCGAAACACCAGTCCGTCGGAACTCCGGATATCGATTTCACCGACCTTGCTCGGAAATCGATTCAACGGTATCCACAAATTCGTCAACTTCGACTCGCCGGACATTGGTTTCACTATCATCGGTTGCTAGAATAACGATTCGTCATCTACGCATTGCCGATTCACCATGCTTCCACCAACATCACCACTCAACGATTCAGTCATCTACAATTTGCAGGGTATCGGTTTTCACCAAACACCGGTTGCGTAGAGATCTACATACCGATTCGTCATCGCCGATTTACCAATCCTGGTCCCCCCGGTATCCACCTATTATTCGTCTACGACTCGCCGGGTATCGATTCACTAACTACTGGTTACCTGGAATTCGATTTGCCGTTTCATCGGGTTGAGCTATCACAACCTGAAGACATAACCCCCTTTGCTGTTTCGATAGGACTAGTCTGCTGTAAACCTAATCACCGTTCACGCATTTCAGCAGCAACCGTAAGGTGTCCCCGTTATCACGTTTTTCCGCCGCCTGTCCACCGTTTCCACTGGCAGCCGGACGCCGTCCATCAATCCTAGGTCTACCGTCCCTTCTATCAATCGGCGATTGCTACAGCTCCTATTCAATATCAAAACTAGGTACAACTCTCCGTAACGATGTGTGTGTCCGTGCGTCTTATGAAAAGTAATAGGTGCCTTCTCTGGTTGACTGAGTTCTATTCCCAGCCTTCGACAAAACCTACGTTACAAGTATTCCTTCCCCATGTTGCGTTGTCATCAGTTTCTAAAGTATGTTCTAAATTTCGAGACTCTAGCTCAATAGTGAATTTTAAATGAGAGAACTTCAATGTAAACGCGTGTGACATCTTGTAATATTGACAGCAACAACAACTTATATGTTGCTGCAATGATATACTTCATGCTTCGTGTGCATTCGTATGTGCCTATGCGTAGAATTTAAAAGATGAGCATCTATGTATTCTTGAACTAATCTATCCACACATATTCTAAAACAAGGTCTTAAGTTTCCCGAAGGAGGTAGTCACGGACACTACTAAAAGTATTAGGAATAGTAAAAATAGTAGAATAGTAAAAATATTACATTAATTGCTACGAACAGACGCATATTCAGTGATTAGCTGACTAAGAAATGTGATTGTGTGAGTCCTTAGATCAAAACTATCCCTCCCTCATTCGGCTTAGCGAGTGATTTTGTCGTGTGTATTATGATTTCACATAATTGAAGCGACTTTGAAAAATAAAAATTGATTGGGGGTGGTGAGTCAAGCTGCTTGTTTTGTTTGTGAACAGCACAGCACCAATTCAGCGATTAGCTGTCAAGAAGTGGGTATGTAGCGAGGTATTAGATCTAACCTCAGCCGTCCCTTCTATTTAGGCTAGCGCACCCCTGATTTACCGGTTGCGTTCGGTTATTTTATATTCCTAGCCCCCCCTCATAAACCATCTCACGATTCCCTTAAGCCATTACGTACTGACGTTATCAATCAATGTTTTGTTGTTGTTGTTGTTGCATTAACGATAAAGCGTTCCGGTAACAAAGCACCATTAAAGTACTAGCCCGACCATCTCGGGAACGATTTATATGACCACATTAAACCTTCTAGCCATCCCGCCCTCCCCACACCCCGAGTTCCATGAGGAACTCGGCTGTTAATGAAAATGGGTTAGCCACGGGTAGGTGAGGTTGACAATTGGGTTGGTGAAGCTATATATTACGGCAGGTATACCGACTGCGGGTGTATTCTAAACCCCTTACCCGATGTTTTAATACCTTTTTGTACAAGTACACGCTGTATATATGTACAATATGTTAATATGTAGCTTGATGCATTGCCCAGCCTAGTAACATACTCCAGATTAACTGTTGTCTTTTTTAGAGGGTGTTTTTCCCATCTCCAGTTAAGTTAGATTTTACTTGCAGGATAACAATCTATCAGGTAGCTTCATTTGACGTTTTCGTTTTCACTAAATTTGTAAAAAAAAATCGCAAAGATCTTTTATGAATACATGAAAACTAGCTAAACACCTGACCTTTGTTTGCATCTTTTCCTTGAACTTAACTGAGACGCGAAGCTTCAGTTAGCATGGAGAAAATAAAAATTTCGATAACTTATAGATAAGTGACTAACTAAAGATGGTGAAAAAGGCCCTAAATAACTTTAAACACAATCATCTGTACTCATCCAGTAGTGCTCCAATTGTCCATGAAAACCACTGCTATCCTAATATTTTGACCTATTGACAACCCTGAATATGAGGCCGTTGCAGCATTGTTCACTACTCAACTATGGCTACATGCCCGTTGTTCAGCTATTGCCCAAGGCGAATCGATACCTGACATATTAAAGTACATGGCACTGTATGTAAAATAATCAAGATGCAGCAATCATCTGTTGGGATAACAACACCTGGTACTGAATTCGCCTTGGCTGTAGCATATATAAATTCTAAAAATTTCATAAATATTTTCATTGCCACATTTCGGCATAAAATGAATGATGTTCACTAAGAGTGCATTTGAGATTACTGAAATACTTAAGCTCCCAAATACATATCGTAGATATGCGCAAGTTTTGCGAGGCTCAAGGCATCGTATGCCAGCAATTCGTATTTGTGTTAATTAATTTAACATCGAACAATTTTAGCAAGTCAAATCTTTTATTGCATCAAGCACCAGAGCTGCACATTGAAATTGTAACTATTCCGCTCACGATCACCTCGGCTCATTAGCGCCAGAGTAATGAGCAACTTTGGCGAAATTCCATGTCAACCACACGCATATTCCCAATCAAAAATATAAACCCCTGACTGTAGATATACTACATGCAACATGTTGAAGCTTTTTATTTCCAATTTATTTTTTATTTGTATACCTCTCATGAACATTAAATGGTATATTAACTTAGGTCCGACGTTTGTAACGTTGAGAAATATAGAAGATAGACTCACCATTAAGCATAGCATTGCTATGGTCGACGAACTGAGTTGATATAGCCACGTCCTTCTGTCCGTTCGTCCGTCTGTCCGTCCGTCTGTCCTGTTTGAACGCAAACTAGTCCCTCAAATTTTGAGATATCTCAATGAAATTTGGCACAAGGATGTATTTTTGTATTATATTAGACATTTGTCGGATCGGGTAGGATCGGAGCACTATAACACATATCTCCCATACAACCGATCGTTCAGATAAGGCGATTTTGGGCATTCCTGTCGCAATTTAGAAAGTATAAACGTGAAACTCGGTGATATATATTCTAATATATCATAGAAGATATCTTGAAAAAATCAATTTGATCGGAGCTATATATATGTATTATATCCCATAAACCGATCGTTTCAGATAAGGGGTTTTTTGCCATTTTTCATTTTATATGTATTTATCTTAAAAATTCGTGAAAGGTATGAAGTCTTCGGCATAGCCGAAGACAGTTTCCATCCTTACTTGTTTTAATTTATTTTGACTACACGTTGGCATGCGCCACGCACTTCAACGTTCAGACGCATCACAATTCAGTCGCACTAAAACTCTGCCTTAAAGCTATATACGTATACTGAAAAACACTTCATATTCTGATTACTGTTGAATTCATTTATGCCACATTACTGCCACTTGTGGTTGCATGCAATTGTTTGTATTGTAACTCTGTGTTAACTTGATGCGCTTCTTGTACTACTCTTGTGATTGTGGCGTAGGTGCCTGATTAGCTATTCTCTACAAGCAACGATGAGGTGTTCAGAGTATTTCACTTATTTCTCTAATTAAATGATCAGAACAACAGCGCCAACCAATCAATGTGCAACATGGAGTCAATGCAATGCAACAATGATGAATGATCGATTTTGATTGACGGCTACAGAAAGGAAAGCTTAACGAAACGGCATAATATAATCAAGCTTGTACTTTGCAGTTGTACGCAAATTGTGTATCTTACAAGCAATTAAAATTAGTGTTGCCATATTTTGCTTTTATAATTTTCCAAAACTTGCATAAATTGCGTCTCTGACGACATAAACCTCCCGTTAGCTAGGAGCGAAAATAAGAGGGTACTTCAATGAATATACTTCGATATAAGTTTAAGATGACGGGACACACTTCACATACAATTCTTTACACTTCAATTCCATGCATATCTCAATATCTGCAAGCAATGACTTCTCCACTTAGACATCGAAGGGTTGCAATCGCAACAGACTGCCAATGATTTGGGAACTCGACCATCACACCTGGTACTCTCGAATGCGGCTTAAAGTCGACGAAAATGGGATAATTCTTTTTCCGTGAGTTTTTTTCCAAGATTTGGCGCATAGTGTACATCTGGCCGATGGTTGATTTACCAGGTCTGAAGCCGCACTGATAAGCTTCAATGAAGCGTTTCACGGCGGGCCTTAATCTTCCCTTCTATGGACGTGGGACAGAACTCGTACGACCATATTTTGCATAGAAGTTGACGCATGCGCCTTACTCTCAGGACATTGGTTACCAGGTCGCTGTTTTCGTTTTGAAAGGAGTTTGTCTCGAGCTAACCTAACCAACGTTGTCCCTTAAAATTTGTGTTTGTCGCCGAATTTTTGGTATAATTCGCGGGCGTTATTCCTCGTGGCTAGCAGGTCAAGCACCTTGCACTCACTCTTTCTGCATCTGCTTTTTTCTTCCTATAAAAGCGTTTCGCTGTCCTTTTCATTTCACACACTCCTTGTCGCGTCGCCTTTTAAAGTAAAATTGTAGCAGCGTTTTTTGTTTTGGTTGCAATGCGGCATTCTTCATTGTACTAATTGTTTTTCCGTGATCGTCGGTAACCAATTAACTTCCCGGCAGCAGTACGAAGTGCTTTAGAGATATGTTTATACTGCTCCTGCATTACAGCTTGAGTACAGTTAGGCGTATTACCATACACTCTAGAAACTTCTTACCACACTATCTAAAATCTTCCGAAAATACGGCAACACTATTTTTCATCTATTTGATCATCACCCCTCTCTCTTGTCATTGACCGTTTATGGCCTTTCATAAGCATCATAAAAAAAAATCCACCAGTGGCACATTGTCAACAATTGGAATTTTGATGAGTTCATTTAGCATTGGTTTGCTGCCAGAACGCCAACGTTGCTCAGCAATCGCAAGTGGCAGCTACTAAAGGCAGCTTATATCCACATATAAGTACCTCTAATGTAAGTGTACGTATGTGTTGGAGCATAAATTTACTTCCTTATAAGCGCATTTCCGCCTTGCAGCACTTCCTCTGCGCAAATGTAGCCAGCCACAATCAGGGCTACAGCAATCCTTTCGCTTTATTAAATGCTACATCGACATTTTCTACATCAAATTTTTGTGGCATTTTTCATTATTATTCAAGCATTGTTTAATTTTGCAAACGTCCAGGTGTTTCTCACCGCTTTGTGACATTTTAAATTTTGCATTTATCATTTTCCATTTTTTTTTCTAGTACAATAATCGATTTCCTTCCAAAACCCGTGTCAATTTTCGATGTTTCGCAAATGTCAATAAGGCCGACCGATGGCATGATCGACGGATCGTTTCACATCATGACATAACAAAATGCGCAGCCGCTTCAAACTCTTTCACATACTCTTAGCTTATATCCTTTCGTCGCATTCTTTTGCATATCTTTCGTTTATTGTGCTGTATTTATTATCCATATTCACTCATATTGTTTGCGATTTTCAATGCGCATCATTAACACTTTGTTTTTCATTTGCTATGGGTAGAATTTTTTTTACTTTTTTTGTGTTTCTGTTCTTCAGTTCGGTGATGATTTGCTTTTGTTGTTAATGTTATCCTTTGGGGTTCAGATGTTGAGTACCCTTTCTTCTTTCTTTTGCTATTCAAATATTGAAATAAACTGACGTTGTGGCTATGATTTGACATCGTGAATATTTGAAAAATCACTTTTCCACTTCGGCGTGTCCTTTAAGCAATGCAAATAACTTAGAACAATAAGTCGGTGTCAAAGACAATGTCTAATGATGCGCCTTTTAAGTTGTTGTATAGAGCAAAGTGTTTTGATGTAGGAAAAACCAGTAGCGTTCTAGGAAGGCAAAAAAAGAAGGGTTTCATGAGCATGAGATGAAAAGACACCGATGGATCCTAAGGTCTTTTATCTTTCTCAGTTATAGCGTAGTTCACTGATACAATTAAAATTATTCAAGGAGTTTGGTTTGGAGGCAAAAAAACTTGACATCATCATTCCACGATGAACAATTTATTCCATCAACACCATCAGACCTTACATTAAAGTGGGAAGAGGCTTTAGAAGGACAAATCTGTAGGAAGCTGAGTACGTCATCGCCCAATTGCTTAGGCGTTTCGACAGACGATCAGTCAAAGTCACCACGTTTGCAGATGACGTTTCAGTCATCATAATCGGCAATGCAATTCACATCAGAAAATTACAATTCAAATTTAGAAATTTACAACTCAAATTCAGAATTTACAACTCAAGTTCAGAAAGCTTAAATGGAATGGAAATAAATGATGAATATAAAGTTATTAGTTTGATACATGAACATGATGGCCTATTTCTCAACTCATTAATATCAATTCTAAAGCTTTATTTTTGAAAAAAAAAAATCGTGAAACAAAGGACAGCACACAGAGACTATCATTTGCGCAAAATGCACATAAAATTCCAAGAGTAATCGGGATGCAAGTTAACAGTAAGTATCACTTAGGAGTTGATGAAATAACTTCAATATAAAACAGTAAGAAGGCTAAGTTCGGGTGTAACCGAACATTACTACTCACTGAGAGCTTTTGAGACAAAGTAAGGGAGGTAGGTAGGTAGTGTTGACTGACCGGTCCATGAGGACCTCACATAGACTGATTGAGTCCGTAGTGTTACGAGAAGTTTGTTTTAAACGACCAAACTGAAAACCCTATCAAAAACAAGGAACTATGTTATAAATAACTCCGTCCTCTTGGCCAATACTAGAAGCTTCCTAGGACTTAAGCCACTGCTGCTTCTAGACCTGACAGCTGTATCACTCCTAATAGCTGGAATTTAGCCTTAGGCAAGTGCAGGGCACGAGCACAGAACGTGCTCGATCGTTTCCTCCTCCAACCCGCACTTCTACATCTGCTATCACTGACCAAGCCTAATTAAAGCATGTGACGCCAGAAGGCAGTGTCCAGTCAGAATACCCGTCATGAGTCTACAGTCCTCTCTTTTAATGATAGAAGCAACTGTGTTATCTAAGTTGTAAGACTACACATAATCTTCGACACTTACAGCCCGCGCGCTTGAAACCCACGCCTTTCCCGCTTGGTCGATCATGTGCACCTCTCGCCTTCGCTTAATCTCGCCCAATCTATTGGGACATCTACGGAGCAGCTTCATGGATGCGCCCTTTTTAGCTAGTTCGTCCGCTTTTTCATTCCCATCTATTCCCATATGCCCTGGGACCCAATATAGATGTATGCTTCTCCCTATCCGATTCTCTCCAGAGGCTGCTTACACTCTAACACGCATTTAGATACTGTGCTATGCGAGATATTGCCTTAATTGCTGCTTGACTGTCAATATAAAAGTTAGCACGGTTGCAGCTTAAGCTATTCTCTTCCAGGTTTCTACTGCTTTGGTTACGGCTAATATTTCCGCTTGGAAACGTTACAGTAATCGGCAGCCTGTAGATCTGCTTATTTCCGGATCAACCAGTATACGCAGACCCTACTCCTTCCACTACTTTGGAACCATCTGTGTACACATGTATCGCCTCGTCCGCCATTTGCGCACCCTTATGCAACCGTCTACCTCTATTGTGGCCTTAAGATCTCCCTCGACGTAGATAGGGAATCATGTAGTCTGTTCGTCTTGTGATTGATGACGCTATACACTATGGCCATATGGTCACACTCAAGCTGCCCCGAAGCACCGAGCCTGGTTGCGGTCGTTAAAGCTTTGGTTCTTTGCTACCAGGTCTACAGGTGGGATGTGCTGAATGGCATACAGTGCAGCGTCGGGGTTGTTTTCAGGCTCCCGTATGCTAGTATCGATAGTCTGCATACCCCCTCTAATTTTTTTGAGGTATGTTGTTTTTTGTGTGGCTTTCCACCAAACGGAACTCCATAGTATAGAATAGGGCTTACAATCGCTGTAAAACCCATGCGAAAGAGAGGGCGATAGCCCCACGTACACCCCGCATTCTTTTACATGCATAGAGTGCCGTTTGAGGCCTTCTTGACCCTCTCCTCGACGTTGAGTTTCCATGACAGCTTACTGTCTAGGATGATTCCTAGATATTTTGTGCAAGGTTTCTCTGTAGTCACCCCTCCTAACTTAGGCCTGTTCCAATTTGGGACTTTACCTATTTGTAAACAAGACCATATCGTATTCTCCGCATTGACTTTCAACCCGACATTAGATACCCAGGTATGAATATCGCGAAGCGCCCGATCCATCAAAGAACTAATCGTTGGAAGGCACTTTCACTTATGACAATTGCAACGTCATCTGCGTAAGCCGTAAGTTTTACGGGTCCTCATCGAATTGCCTGAGCAGATGGTTGATGACCAGCGTCCACAGCAGAGGTGATAGCACCCCTCCCTGCGGCGTGCCCTGTCCACTGATTTCGTGGCCTCGTATAATTTCCCATTGCGATGTAATCTTTCTGCAATTTAACATGCAGCCGATCCATCTGATTAAGGAAGGATGTACTTTAATGTAATTAAGACCATCCATAATCGCCCATTTTACAACATTATTGAAAGCCCCGCAATTAAGGAAGGCTAAGTTCGGTTTGTAACCGAACATTACATATCATCATGATATCTTCAACGACTGCCAAATTACAGCTTGCAAAACTTTTAAAACTACCTTCTTTTAAAATTGTGCGGTGGCCACGCCCATTGTCCAAAATTTTATCTAATTTTCTACTCTGCGTTTACTCTGCGACTCATTCCTTATGACAAAGGCAGTTAACTAAGTTTTTGTGATGACACATCTTATACCGTTTTTGATTTATGACCAATTAATTTAAACAATTGCTTTATTCAGAAGAAAAAATTTTAAGATATGGTGCAAAACGACTGGGAAGAGTTTGTAAAACTTTATAAAATCAAACAGGAATGGACTTAGCAAGTATATAGACTAAAGTCTATGAACTAAACGAAGATATATATGCTTTTAAAGATGACATTAAATTAAATTCTGAACTTGAGTTTGTAATTTTCTGAGCTTTAACTGTAATTTTTGGTTTCGAAATAAAAGTTCTGAACTTGAATTTTATTCATTCTCAACTTTTGTAAATTTTCTGAATTTTTATAGTTATTTCTGAACTTGATTTTACCTTTCTGAATTAAATAAAAATTTCTGAACTTTTAGTTCTAATTTTTAACACTTTAAATTTAGAACATGAAAGTGAATTATCATTTTCTGAACTTGAAGTGTCATTTTCTGAATTAAACTTAAATTTTACTTTTCGAGAGCTTTTGTATTTTCCAAATTCATATGAACTTCTGAACGTACATTCCTTTTTCTAAATTAAAATTTCGGAACTTGAATCGTAATTTCTGTACCTTATTTGTAACTTACTGTACTTAAAATTGGTAATTTCGAACTTGAGTTGTCATTTTCGGAGCTTGAAACTGTCATTTTCTGAATTTTAAATGAAAACTCTGAACCTAGAGTATAACTTTTCTGAACTTTTGCAATTCTCTAAATTTGAAATTGATTTTCTGAACTTGCTTTGTAATTTTTGAACTTTATATGAAAATTCTGAAGTTTAATTCCAATTTTTCTGAGCTAAACTGTAATTTCTGAATTTTAAATAAAAGTATTTGTAATTGTTTGTGTTTAAATTGTATTTACAGAACTAGATTCGCGATTTTCTAATGTAAATTGAATTTCTAATTGATTTATATGCTTCTATATTTAAACTGGAAATTCTGAACTTGAATTATGCTTTCCTGAGTTTACATTAATGTGCTATACTTTAATCGCATTTTCGGTCCTTTAGTTTTAGCTTTCTGATGCTTCAACTTCAACTGAAAATTATAAGCTGAGTTTAAATGGTTCTTTATATGCATTGTAGCTTTTTGAGCTTAGACTGGAGTAGTTTCGTATCATAATTTTGCTTTACTTCCATAGGAAATCTTGTTTTGCAGTTCTAACACTTGATGAGCAGGATAGCGCTAACTACGTTATGTGAGACTGTATTGCAAGATAAATGATATTTACTGTATTTGCATTATTCATTACCCTCAAAAAACGCGAGTACTCTATAATAATGTAAGAGATACTCCTTTGGGAGTATAGGGCTGCTCCAAATCTAATCTGTATTCATACAAAAATGTGCTACCCAATTAACATTGCGATGTCCTAGGAGAGGAGTAGGGATCCCACTCTCTGCTTGTGTTTGTGAGTATTCCATAGAGTACATACGAGTCACTGAAGCAATCATTTTTTTGGAAAATTTCGAAAACAAAAAAGTTTAAACAGCAAGGATTCCATTGATATCGATAGATTTGTCTTTCAATTTTAATATGCCTAAAATTTCCTATCCTTTTCAATGAATGTTCAAGACGATCCTTAGCTGCGAAACAAGGGATTTATAAACGCAATACAAACCTTTATAGCTTCGGAGCTTCTGCAACTCAATTGTCAACTCAACTACGCGTGGGAATCCTGTTACAAATATGAATATATTCCTACAGCTGTAGCAGAAGTCAATCTTACCAACCATGTTGTTTACCCAGGGCCAGTTACGCGTAGCTTGCATATTTTTATAGAAGCGTGGTAAAACCCACGGGCATAAGCTAGTTTTGTTATATAAAAATGAGCTCCTCACGAAAATTAAACTACAGGCGGCCAGTTGGCATAGACAATTTTTTTAATACAAAACGACCCGAAATAATATTTAAGGGTATGCATTCCTTCATAGAACATACTAGTACACTTTACGATTCATTTTGTTAATCAAAATTTTAGTAAAGTCTTGCGGAACTGGGATCTTGCTCTACTGGTAAATTTATTTTTTATCATTATTTTATTAAAAAAGAAAAATATCGTGTTGTGAAAACTGGTTGATTATGAATATACCACTTACCTTAACCTTCATTCTAAAACCGCAAGACTCCTTGAGTTTTTATAAATTTATTCGTTCTTCCGACTGTATTTACCCACTTTCACTTCACTTGTATAAAAACACAAAAAGCACAAAAAAAATTTTTTCAAAAGCTTTCAACACTTACATATGTATAGACATAGAACACTACATGTCAACTTCGCACCAGGGCGTAGGAGAGTGGACTAATTGGTTTGCACTCAAATGTGTTATAGAAAGAAAATACAAAGTATTAAGAAAATTATTTACAAACAGTCTAATGCAACCATTGTATATACACATATATACATAAATATGTAAATATGTATGCACTCACATGTGAGGCACACATTTTTCCATAGCCCTCTCGAACTTTTTTCTTCTGCACTTTTAATCTTTCTTACACACAACCACACACGGGAATTTTTCACGTACAGTTGTCGTTATTTATTTGCGATTTTTAAATAATACAATAACCATTTTCACATTATTACACACACTTTTTTAATGCTAAAAGTTTAATATTACTTTTTGCAAAACATTTGCTTGGACCGGACGAGTGTAAAGTGTCCGCGAAGTATTTGGAACTAACGATTGACGAAACGAGCTTTTCGACGTTACACCGATTAAATGCGCCCTTGGCTTGTTCGCTCAGAGCATTTCAAAAAATTGACGAGAAGAATTTGAGAGGGATTCAGAACCCAGAACAAAATTGAAATTATACTGCAGTCTATGAAGTACGAAAATTCTCCATTGGCGAAATAGTGCCTAAAAGGGCAATTAAAAGATGAATTTCAGTCGAATGAGCCGAGTGCGTGGAGACATACACACATACAAACATGCATACATACATAATTATTGACTTCGATATCTATATTTGGATGTGTTTGCATAGTAACTTAGAAAAATACATATATGCTGATGGAGTGTTGTATGTGTGTGCTTTTGGTGTCTGTGATAAACCAAAACAATTATCATCAAAAAAGTAAGTCTTTTTCTTATTACGGATAGCTTCAAAAAATATAAATAGATACATACATACTCATACACATCCTGAAATAATAGTTACATGTAAAGTAAAATTATACACAAGCGACCCATATGAGCTTTCAGAAGTCAAACAAGTAAGGAAGGCTAAGTTCGGGTGTAACCGAACATTACATTCTCAGCTGAGAGCTTTGGAGACCAAAATTGTCTTTTTCATAGTGATACATACAAATGTGTAATACTGAAAAGGGATCAACTAGCCTTTGCTATCTTTCTTCAGCTATCAATGCGTTTTTGTTTGAATATTTTTTTTCAAATATGAAAATTTATGATTAAATTGGAGGAAGCATTTCTTTATATTTTTCTTTTAAATCACCCCTGAAATATTTTCGAAGCGCTCTTAGTTATGAGTCCGATAAGAGTACGAAATATGTGCCTCGAGAAAAATTAAACCATAATCATAAAAAGACTCATATAGGACTCCTACGAGTATAAGGTGGAAATTATCGGACGTATGCCAAAATGTATCTTAATTTTGATATAGAAGTCTAAACTTATCTCGGTAGTTTATACCGTCTACTCGGAATACCGTTATTGCGAGAAAAAAATGAGCTCTGCTCATCTGAGTATAATTATAGCTGCGTTGGTTTCGTAGGGTTCGTAGATGGTTTAATAAGTGGTTTTAATCCGTATCATATACGTTTGTAATATTGACCAAATTGTAGACCACGAACGAATTTCTTCATCCTTTGTCAAATAGGGAAAACCACCATGTAGGAAAATGAACTAGGGTAACTGGAATATGTTGTATGACATATGTACCAATGAAAGGTATTAAAGAGTATTTTGAAAGGGAGTGTGCCTTAGTTCTATATGTGATGCCTTTTCGAGATATAGCCCAAAGGTGGGCCACGGGTGACTCGAGAATTGTTTTGTGCGATATGGGTATCAAGCTAAAGGTATTAATGAGTTTTTAAAAGGGAGGTGGCCTTGGTTGTATATGTGAAGGTGTTTTCCAGATTTCGACCAATAATGGGGACCAGGGTAACCCAGAACATCATCTGTCAGGTATCGCTAATTTATTTATATATGTAAACCAGAACAGTATTTCCTGCCAAGATTCCAAGGGCTTTGATTTCGTCCTGCAAAACTTTTTCATTTTCTTTCTACTTAATATTGGTAGGTGTCACACCCATTTTCAAAGTGTTTTGTAGAGTTATTATTTTTGCGTCAATAAACCAATCCAATTACCATTGTTGCATCCCTTTTTCGTAGTTGGTACTGAATTATGGCATTTTTTCATTTTCGTAATTTTCGATATCGAAAAAGTGGGCGTGGTCTTAGTCGGATTTCTATACCAAGACAAAGTGAGTTTCAGATAACTACGTGAACTAAGTTTAATAAATATAGATCGATTTTTGCTCAAGTTATCTTGTTAACGGCCGAGCGGAAAGGACAGACGTCGACTTGTGTATAAAAACTTGGCGCGGATTGAACCGATCTCGCCCATTTTCACAAAAACAGTAATCGTCATAGGAGCATCCTTACCAAATTTTCATCAAGGATTGGTAAATTGTTTGTTCGACTTATGGTATTAAAAGTATTTCTAGATACATTAAAGAAAAAAGGGCGGAGCCAGGCCTTTTGGAAATTTTCTTTTATTTTTGTATTTTGTTGCACCATATCATTACTGGCGTTGAATGTTGACATAATTTACTTATATAGGGTAAAGATATTCAATTTTGTTAAAATTTGACTTCAAACGTTTTTTTTTTTTAAAGAGTTTGGCGTGTTCCTATTCGATTTGCTAATTTTTATTTGAAAAATATAGTAATGGGAGTACGTTGCTGCAAAATTTCATCATTATATCTCACGACTGCCAAATTACAGCTTGCAAACTTTTAAATACCTTCTTTTAAAAGTGGGCGTGTCACGCCCATTGTCCAAATTTTTACTATTTTTCTACTCTGCGTCCTAAGGTCAACCCATCTACCAAGTTTCATAGCTATAATCCGCCTTCGTAATGAATTATCGCACTTTTTCGTTTTTTCGAAATTTTCGATATCGAAAAAGTGCGCGTGGGTATATTCGATTTCGTTCATTTTAATGGCGGTCTGAGTAGTCCATGAACGTACATACCAATTTCTTAGGATACCACAAAATTTAACTCAGTTTTCGTGTTTACGGACAACCGGATAGACGGACCGGACGAACGGGACATGGCTAAATGAATTTCCTTTCCTCGCCCAATCATTTTTGATATATAGAAGTTTATATCTATCTCGATTCAGTATATTCCGTTACGGTGTACCGTTATGCGAACAAATTAGTGTGACTCTGTGCGCTCTGCTCAGCTGAGTATAGAAGGTTTACATAAATAACGTCAAAGTTGTTGTATCTATGTAATAGTAAAACTCTCATTAATCCATTCATTACGGGATTATACCCTAATATTTATAAACTTGGGGAGTCTTTTTACATTAGAAATTTTCTAATTAATTGAAAAAATAGAATTTTGTGAAAGAATAAGGAACTATAAACCCACAAAAATAAATTGATAATAGGTGAACACAGATTTCTGTAGCTAACTCGATATTTATTGCTAAACTACTAAAAGTATCTTAAATGGCAACACTTGCCGTTCACCCTGTGAAGTGTAATACTTTTTTAACTATGCAAAATGTATTATTATTAGCATTGATATAAATAGGAAATAAGGTAAAAATTGCAAAAAATCGCGTAATTTTTTAAGAGACCTGAAACTGTTGGTATGTTCCTTATCCGATTTCGTTATTTTTTTTCCAGACTCATTCCTTATGACAAAGGCAGTTAACTAAGTTTTGTGATGACAACTTATACCGTTTTTGATTTATGACCATATATATTTGAAAAATTTATATATTCAGAAGAAAAAATTTTAAGATATGGTCCAAAACGACTTGGGAAGAGTTGTAATAACTTTATAAAATCAAACAGTAATGGACTTAGCAAGTATATAGGATTAAATCTATGAACTAAATGAAGAATATATGCTTTTAAAGATGACATTTAAATAATTCTGAACTTGAGTTGTACTTTTCTGAGCTTTAACTGTAATTTTCTGATTTCGAAATAAAAGTTCTGACTTGAATTATTCTTTCTCAACTTTTGTATTTTTCTGAATTTTATAGTTATTCTGAGCTTGAATTTTACCTTTCTGAATTTAAATAAAAATTTCTGAACTTTAGTTCTAATTCTTAACACTTAAATTTTCGAACATTAAAGTGAATTATCATTTTCTGAACTTGAACTCTCATTTTCTGAATTTTAAACTTAAATCGTACTTTTCAGAACTTTTGTATTTTTCCAAATTCAAATTGGAACTTCTGAACTTACATTTTCTTTTTTCTAAATTAAAAGTTCTTAACTTAAATCGTAATTTTCTGTACTTTAGTTGTAACTTACTGTACTTAAAATGGAAATTTCGAACTTGTGTTGTCATTTTCTGAGCTTGAACTGTAATTTTTCTGAATTTTAAATGAAACTCTGAACCTGAGTTATACTTTTCTGAACTTTTGCAATTTTCTAAATTGAATTTGATTTTCTGAACTTGTTTTGTAATTTTCTGAACTTATATTGAAAATTCTGAATTTTAGTTGTAATTTTCGGAGCCTAAGCTGTAATTTTCTGATTTGAAATGAAAGTATTTTGTAATTTTTTGTGTTAAATTGTATTTTCAGAACTAGATTTCTAAAATTTAGAGAGATTTTCTAAATTTAAATTGGAATTCTAAATTTGATTTTAATATCTTCTATATTAAAATTGAATTCCTGAACTTGGATTATGACTTTCTGAGTTTAAATTAAATATCCTAAACTTTAATCGTAATTTTCTGTGCTTTAGTTTTAACTTTCTGAGCTTCAACTGAAAAATATAAGCCTGAGTTGAAATTTTCTTTATATGAATTGTAGCTTTTTGAGCTTAAACTGGAGTAGTTCATATCATAATTTGGTTACCTCCATAGGAATCTTTGTTTTGCAGTTTAACAATTGATGTGCAGGATAGCGCTAACTACGTTAATTTGAGAACTGTATTGCAAGATAAATGGATATTTACTATATTTGCATTATTCATTACTCTTGGGACTCGATTATAGTTGGGCCATAGTGAAGTCAAATGTCGAAAAGAGAAAAAGCTCTTACTCAGAGAAATACTTATCTTATTCTAAACAATGGCCAGGTGTTAGAATAATACAATGGTCTGAAAAATAAATATTTCATACTGGGTTGAGCAAATTATGATACGAAATGGTTTTCTGCCAAAGGATAACCCTTCTTAAATAATAAGTTAATAGGTACCTACCACCCATCCAATTTGTTGTAAAAATTAGCTCTTAACGAAAATAAACTTACAGCCGCAGTTGAATATTTGGCATAGAATTTTAGTACAAAAACGACCCGAAATAATATTAAATATTCCTTCATAGTACACAACAAGTACACCTTACGATTTATTTTTTAGTCAATGAACAAGTAAAGTCTTGCGGAACTGGAATCTTGCTCTACATCTAATGGTAAATTTATTTTATCATTATTTTATTAAAAAGTAAAAAAATCCTTGTTGTGAAAACAAGTTCATTATGAATTACCACTCACCTTAACCTTTATTCTCAAATGCGCCACGTTCCCTTGAATTTTTACAAAATTAAAACTATATTCCTCTTTCCGAATTTAATACCCACTTTCACTTCACTTGAAAAAACTTGCATATATTTTTCAATTGCTGCCGCTACTGTTCTATTGCACATTATTTATTACATTAAGACACTTTCACCAAGATTTTTTATAGCTTCGCACAAAAAAAAACTTTTCAAAAGCCTTTCAAACTTTCATAGAAAATACGTCAACGCTCGTAGAGGCGTATGGAGTGGTGCACTAAAATTGGCTTCCACTTAAATTATGTTATAGAGAGGTAACTACAAAACAATATTTAAAAAATTCAATTAAGTATAGAAGAAATGTTTAATATTAATTCATTTACAAAGAGTCTAATACAGCCCTGTACAAGTGTACATACAATATGTACACACACGTGCATACAAACATTTTTCCATGGCCTCTCGCACTTTTTCTCTTCAGATATCGCGGCTTATGCACATTAATTTTCTTTCACACAAACACACACGGGAATTTTGCACGTACGATACCGTTATTTTATTTTCGATTTATTAAATAACAATAACCACTTTCACATAATTACGCACACTTTTTAAATGCAAAAAGATTAATAATTAATTTTTGCAAAACGTTTGCTTGATCGGCCCAGTTGAAGGTTTCGCGACGTATTTGTAACTGACGATTGCCGAAACGAGCTTTTCGAATGTTACACCGATTCATTGCGCCCTTGGCTTTGTCCGCTCAGAGAATTTTCTCCTATTTGGTTATTTTGGCGCATCATCAGCGCTTTTTCGAATTTGGGTAATAAAAATAAATTTAGAGAAGAATTTTAGAGGGATTCGAACCCAGAACAAATTAAAATAATAATGCAACCTGTGCAATTACGCCAAACTCTCCATTAACGTAATAGTGTCTAAAAGTACAATTAAAACAAGTAAGGAAGTCTATGTTCGGGTGAAAACGAACATTACATACTCAGCTGAGAGCTTAGCTGTGTTGGTTTCGTAGGGTTTCGTAGATGCTTTATAAGTGGTTTGTTAATTCCATATCACATACGTTTGGGAAATATCAACCAAATTGTAGACCCAAGGGTGACGTTTTTTGGAACGATTCTCCTTCTTCCTTGTCAATAAGGGAAAATCACCATGTAGGAAAATGAACCTATATGCCTTCTGCATCCCACCTGCAGTACGTAATGGCCAAATATATGCGCTAAAAACGGCAATAAGGCTTACTTTCCGGGCAGCTTTAGTGCAGGTCTATGACCACAGCATATCCGACGTAATACAGCCGAAAGGATTGGCTCGTGTTGCGGAAATGGCATAATATAATATACACCAACTTAAAAGAAATAAAATATATATCCTACAGGCTGTCATATTACTGCAGCGTCTTTCAGATGGAAATTATAGCCGTGAGGAGAATAGCAAAAAATTCTGGAGTAAGTTTGCTTAAGTTGCGGTCGCGTCAATATATACATTGCCAATGAGGCGACGATCAAGGCACTGATCTCACAAGTGTCCTGGAATGCAATGGATTATATCGTGTTGGTCTTTGTGTAACGAACTCTTGCAGTCACTGCAAGCAACGTAGTTCACTGTCAGGGATGATATTGTCATCATTACCAGAGAATAGTATGAAGTTTGATTCAATCCAAAAGACATTTTAATTGTCTAAGGAGTGGTGAACCCAAACTCAGCTATATGAGCATATTGTCGTGGATGGGGTATTGTTGGAGAATGTGAAATAAAGTTTGTGGGAAGCGCATTTTACAACGAGTTACTATGAACGGACCCTCACTAGGTTAGGTATGTTGTGCATGACTCGTCGTAGGTAAATCCTCTGGATGCAACGCTAGGATCATAACATGTATATACACTACGACAATCAAATCCAGTATAGGATATGGAATGGTTACCCGGGCAGTCCGAGCAATTCTAATGCCAGCTCAAAGGCCTCTCATCAAAACTCCTACGCTATGTGTCCTGCATAGTCAGGAAATATTTGGCACCAAATCAATTCGTTTATACCACTGGGCCAATTTGCGAACATTTTTTAAGTCGAATTATGTACAATGGATGTAAATCTTCAACGTGGATGCTCAAATGAAATACCCATATCATTAGTAATAGGTAGTTTAGTTTGAAAGTTGCAATTGAAATTCAGAAAGTTGCAATTGAAGTTCAGAAAACTACAATTGTAGTTCAGAATTTACATTTGTAGTTCAGAAAATTTCATTTGAATTTCAGAGAATTTCAGCTGAAGATCAGAAATTTGCAATAAAAAGTTTCTTGTGCGCCTTGCTTGTAGAAATTTATCAATTGTATATTATGAATCTCAATAATCGGAAATGCCCAATTTATAGGTTATCAGAAAATTGCGATTCAGGTTCACAAAATTCTTTTAATTCAGAAGTTTACAATCCAAGTCAGAAAGTTACGGTACATCCGATTAAAATCAAAGATTACAATTCAAGTTCAGAAAATCGAATTGAAATTCTGAAGCTTCCAATGCAAGTTTAGAAAATTAAAATTCAACATCAGAAAATTACAATTCAAATTTAGAAATTTACAACTCAAATTCAGAATTTACAACTCAAGTTCAGAAAGCTTCAATGGAATGGAAATAAACGGTGAATATTAACGTTATAAGTTTGATACATGAACATGATGGCCTATTTCTCAACTCATTAATATCAATTCTAAAGCTTTATTTTTGAAAGAATAGTGAAACAAAGGACAGCACACAGAGACTATGATATCCGCAAAATGTACATAAAATTCAAAGAGTAATCGGGATGCAAGTTAACAGTACACTTAGGAGGTTGATAACATAACTTCAACATAAAAAAAGAGGGTGGCACCTACCATACAAATGGAATAATGAAAATTAGTAAGGACCCATATGACGTTAAGTCCTAATTGCACCAGTAATATATGGAATTGAAAAAAAAACAAGACAAATGGGACTTTCAGAACTATGGCTGCCTTAAAAACTTAGGTTATTTCAACACGTAAAGTTTGATTGCAGATTTGGGTTTGGCTGTTATTCCTTTAGTATTCTTTTATGTTATATTTAGGGTTTGTATTTTTGGATGTTGCTTTGCTGTTACTTGCTGGAACAGCCGCAGTTGAAGTAAATGCGTGCTTTTTCGTCTATAGACGCCTTTACGTACAAAAATTTACTCTCTTTAGAATATGAGAGGGCATTTTGGCAAAACACTTCAGCAACAGCTTTTGCTAAACAACTTCTTGAAATTAATTATGACAAAATTCCTATTTCTTTACTAACAGATTTGATTTCTTTTCCTGCAAGTTTTTGAGAATTATGACATCACCTGAAGCTTTAATAGCTAATGTTTCTTCCAAATATTGAATCTGTCTTTACAAACTATAAATGACTTTGAGAAAAGGCATTTTAGGCACCTTAAAATGAAGATGTTAATATGACTAGAACCAAGACAACTTATCACTCTATTAACACAGTCGTGAAGAGTCCCAAGCTGTGCATATCCCATTGAGTTTATTAGCTCTCTTGAGCCATCAGAAATTTCTCCTCATCGATTGATCCTTAAAAAGGGCCCATAATATCATAATATTTATGCTTCGTTATTTCGATTCTCCACGCTTATGTAGTGGGACAAGGCTTTTCATCACAAAGCTTTTACGAATGTCACTGAAGCAATTCATTTTTTTGGAAAATTTCGAAAACAAAAAGTTTAAAACCAAGGATTCCATTGATATCGATAGATTTGTCTTTTCATTTTAAATGCCTAAAATTTCCTATCCTTTCAATGAAGCTCAAGACGATCATTAGCTGCGAATCAAGGGATTTATAAACGCAATATAAACCTTTATAGCTTCAGAGCTTCTGCAACTCAATTGTCAACCTCACCTACGCGAGAGGAATCCTGTTACAAATATGAATATATCCTACAGCTGTAGCAGAAGTCAATCTTACCAACTCATGTTTTACCCAGGGCCAGTTACGCGTAGCTTGCATATTTTTATAGAAGCGTGGGGTAAAACCCACGGGCATAAGCTAGTTTTGTTATAAAAATGAGCTCCTCACGAAAATAAACTTACAGGTGCAGTTGGCACAGACAATTTTTTAATACAAAATCGAGCCGAAATAATATTAAAGGTATGCATTCCTTCATAGAACATACTAAGTACACCTTACGATTCATTTTGTTAATCAAAATTTTAGTAAAGTCTTGCGGAACTGGGATCTTGCTCTACTGGTAAATTTATTTTATCATTATTTTATTAAAAAAGAAAAATATCGTTGTTGTGAAAACTGGTTGATTATGAATATACCACTTACCTTAGCCTTCATTCTTAAAACCGCAAGACTTTTTTTGAATTTTTATAAATGTATATCTTTATTCGTTCTTCCGACTTTATTTACTACTTTCACTTCACTTGCATAAAAACCTCGCATACTATATTTTGCAATCGCTGCAGCGAATGATGCGACTGTGCTATTACACATTATTTTATTACATTAAGACGCTTTCACCAACATTTTTTATAGCTTCGCAAAAAAAACCTTTTTCAAAGCTTTTCAACACTTACATAAGTATAGACATAGAACACTCATGTCAACTTTCGCACAGGCGTAGGAGAGCTGGACTAAATTGGTTTGCACTCAAAATGTGTTATAGAAAGAAAATACAAAGTATTAAGAAAATTATTTACAAAACAGTCTAATGCAACCATGTATATACACATATATACATAAATATGTAAATATGTATGCACTCACATGTGCAGGCACACATTTTTCCATAGCCTCTCGAACTTTTTCTTCTGCCCATTTAATCTTTCTTACACACAACACACACACGGGAATTTTTCACGTACAGATGATCGTTATTTTATTTGCGATTTATTAAATAACAATAACCATTTTCACATTGTTACACACACTTTTTTAATGCTAAAAGTTTAATATTACTTTTTGCAAAACATTTGCTTGACCGGACGAGTGTAAAGTTTCGCGACGTATTTGTAACTACGATTGACGAAACGAGCTTTTCGAACGTTACACAGATTCAATGCGCCCTTGGCTTTGTTCGCTCAGAGCATTTTCAAAAAAATTTACGAGAAGAATTTGAGAGGGATTCGAACCCAGAACAAATTGAAATTATACTGCAGTCTATGGAAGTACGCCAAAATTCTCCATTGGTGAAATAGTGCCTAAAAGGCAATTAAAAAGATGAATTTCAGTCGAATGAGACGAGTGCGTGAGACATACATACATACAAACATGCATACATACATAATTATTGACTTCGATATCTATATTTGGATGTGTTTGCATAGTAACTTAGAAAAATATATGCTGATGGAGTGTTGTATGTGTGTGCTTTTGGTGTCTGTAATAACAAAACAAAATCATCAAAAAGTTAATCTTTTTCTTATTACGGGAATGGCTTCAAAAATATAAATTAGATACATACATACTAATACACATCCTGAAATAATATTTACATGTAAAGTAAATTACTACACACAGCGCACCCATAGGATTCGAAGTTAAACAAGTAAGGAAGGCTAAGTTCGGGTGTAACCGAACATTACATACTCAAGCTGAGACTTTGGAGACAAAATAAGAGAAAATCACCATGTAGAAATGAAGCTCGGGTAACTCTGGAATGTGTTTTGTATGACGGATATCAAATCGAAGGTATTAAAGAGTATTTTAAAATCGGTGGGCCATAGTTCTATAGGTGGACTGCCTTTTCGAGATACGCTATAATGTGGACCAGGGCGTAAAAGGATATTATGAGATGTTTTAAAAGGGAGTGGTGGTAGTTGTATATGTGAAGGCGTTTTCTAAATTTCGACCAAAATGGGGACCAGGTGACCCAGAACATCATCTGTCGTGTACCGCTAATTTATTTATATATGTAATACCGACGAAGAGGATCCTGCCAAGTCCAAGGGCTTTCGATTTCGCCCTGCAATACTTTTTCATTTTCTTCTACTTAATATGTAGGTGTGACACCCATTTTCCAAAGTGTGTTTCTAATTATATTCTGCGTCACAACCAATCCATCACCATGTTACATCCCCTTTTTCATATTAGGTATAGAATTTATTTAATCATTTTTCGCAATTTTCGATTCAAACTGGGCGTGGTCATAGTCGGATTTTTCCCATTTTTTACTACCAAGGTAAGTGAGTTTCAGATATGTACGTGAACTAAGTTTTAGTAATATAGATCGATTTTTGCTCAAGTTATCTATGTATGACGAGCGGAAGGACATACGTGTCGACTGTGTATAACACTTGGCGTGTTTCAACCCGATTTCGCCAGTTTTTCACACAAAAGCAGATAGCGTCATAGAAGCATATGCCTTCAATTTCACAAGGAGTTGGTTTGCGTGTTCGACTTATGGCATTAAAAGTATTATAGAACAAATAAATGAAACTGGCGGACGCTACGCCCGATTTTGAAATTCTTTAATTTTATATTCTGTTCGCACCATATCATTACTGGGTGTTGAATGTGACATAATTATTACCGTATATACTGTAAAGATATTTTTCAATTTTTGTTAAATTTGACTTTAAAGTGAAAGAGTTGGCGTATTCGCCATTCGTATTTTGGCTCATTTTATTGGAACACACTATAGTGATGGGGGTAACGTTCTGCCAAATTTCATTGTGACTATACTTCTAACGACTGCCAAATTACAGCTTTGCAAAACTTTTAACTGCTCATTTTAAAAGTGTGCGCTGCAACGCCATTGTCCAAAAGTTTTACTAAATTTTCTACTCTGCGTCTACTACTGCGACTCATTCCTTATGACAAAGGCAGTTACTAAGTTTTGTGATGACACTTATACCGCTGTTTGATTTATGAACATATATAGTTTGAAAAATTTATATATTCAGAAGAAAAAATTTGTTAAGATTGGTCCAAAACGACTTTGGGAAGAGTTTGTATACTTTATAAAATCAAACGTCAATGGACTTAGCAAGTATATAGGATTCAATCTAATGAACAAATGAAGAATATATGCTTTTAAAGATGACAGTTTAAATAATTCTGACTTGAGTTGTAACTTTTTCATGAGCTTTGACTGTATTTTCTGATTTCGAAATAAAGTGTCTGAGCTTGAATTATCCTTTTCTCAGCTTTGTATTTTTCTGAATGTTTTATCGTTATTCTCTGAGCTTAGAATTTTACCTTTCTGATGTAAATAAAAATTCTGACTTTGTTCTAATTCTTAACACTTAAATTTTCGAACATCAGTGAACTATCATTTGCTGACTTGAACTCTCATTTTCTGAGTTTAAACTAAATGCGTACTTTTCAGAGAACTTTTGTATGTGTTCCAATTCAAATTGGAACTTCTGAGATCTTAACATGTTCTTTTTAAATTAAAGAGTTCTTAACTTAAAGTCGTAATTTTTCTGTACTTTAGTTGTACCTTACTGTACTTAAAATGGAAATTTCGAACTTGTGTTGTCATTTCTGAGTCTATGACTGTAATTTTTTATTCTGATTTTCAATATGAACTCTGAACCTGAGTTTTATACTTTCTGAACTGCATTTTCTAAATTGAATTTGATTTTCTGACTTGTGTTGGTAATTTTTCTGACTTATACTTGCAATTCTGACTTTCGTTGTAATTTTCGGGCCTAAGCTGTAATTGTCTGATTTGCAATGAAAGTATTTTGTAATTTTTTTGTGTTTAATTGTATTTTCAGAACTAGATTTCTAAATTTCGAGGGATTTTGCTAATTAAATAAATTGAATTATCTAACTTTGATTTGTACTATCTTCTATATACAATGAATTCCTGAACTTGGATTGATGACTATTCTAGAGTTTAAAATACATATCCTAAACTTTAATCGTAATTTCGTGCTTTAGTTTTAACTTTCTGAGCTTCAACTGAAATATAAGCCTGAGTGAAATTTCTTTATATGAATTGTAGCTTTTGCGCTTAACTGGAGTAGTTCATATCATAATTTGGTTACCTCTCTATGAACTTCTTTGTTTGTGCAGTTTAACAATTGATGTGTCAGGATAGCGCTAACTATCGTTATGTGATTGATTTTACTATATTTTGCATTATTC